>PVIY010015167.1:0-54657 GCA_004026745.1 Myrmecophaga tridactyla | reverse complement strand
AAAAAAAAAGAACACATGGTTGGAAGTTTTTCTCTTTCAGTATTGTAAATATATCATACCATTTCCTTCTTGCTTCCATGGTTTCTGATGAGAAATTGGCACTTAGAATTATGATGGTTCCCTTTTATGTGATGAGTTGCTTCTCTCTTGCTGCTTTCAGAATTCTCTATCTTCAGCAATTGACATTCTGACTAGTATGTGTCTTGGAGTCAGTCTATTAGGATTCATTCTATTCGGAGTATGTTGTGCTTCATGGACATGTATATTTATGTCTTTCAAGAGAGTTGGGAAATTTTCAGCCTTTATTTCCTCAAATACTCTTCCTGCCCTTCTTCTTTTCTTTTCTACTAATGGGACACCCAGGACATGCATGTTTGTTCACTTCATGCTGTCATTCAAATCTCTGAGTCTGCTCAATTTTTTCCATTTTTTTTCTATATTCTTCTGTCTGTAAGATTATGATTGTTCTGTTTTTTATTCCTGATCCTTTTTTTCTGCCAATTCAAATCTGCAGTTATATGCCTCTAGGGTATTTTAAATATCTTCTCTTGTGCCTTTCATTCCATAATTTCTGTTATGTTTCTTTTTGCAGTTTCAAATTCTTCTTTGTGCTCACCCAGTTGTTCTTAATATCCTTTATCTCTTTAGCCATATTTTCTTTCTTCTCCTTGAATTGATTTAGGAGATTTATTTGGACATCATTGATTAGTTGTTTCAAATCCTGTGTCACTTCCTAAGTTTAATATTTTCATTTAACAGGCCATATCTTCCTTTTCTTACTATGTCTTATAAATTTTTGTGGTTGTTTAAGCATTTGATTATCTTGATGAATTCACTCTGAAGGCCAGTTTCTCTCTTTTGCCTAGGTTTTTATTGTTGATTGGTTTTAGGTTAAGACTCTTCTTTGACACTTGTTTTAACTTATTCCAGACCTTTAGAATTGTCCGTGTTAATTTTATTTTTGCAGCCCTTTTTCATCCGATTTTGTTCAAGATATATGCCCAGGAGAAAGCTTCCTTTCCTCTGTTCCCTTTCTGGAAATCTTGATCTATTCGGTTTGTTTTTCTTTTGCCTCTACAGTTTTGTTTTTACATTTCATTCATTGACCTTGGTTTCTTTTGCCTAGGGCAAATTTTGGAAAGAGGGTCACTCCAGGAGGACTTCCTAAGTCAGTATTTCACAGGCCAAACAGGATTAGAGGCCCACGAAGAGAGAAAGGGTCAGGAAATATTTTCCCAAAACTGCTTTCCTGCCCTGCCCAGCAGATGGTGTCCTGTAACAAACTGTTCCCTGTAGCCCTAAGGAGGTGCTGTGTCTTTAAAGTACCATACCCTGTCTGGGACAGACTGAAACAGCAGTTCAGGGCAGGTGCCCAGTTCAGGCAGGGACCCAAGTTCACTGATCAAATGCTGTGATCAGTGATCAACCATGCCCCCCATTCTCAGGGAAGAGGAACTCCATGTCCCTCTCTATCAACAGCCAGCCCCTTAAAGGGTAGGGGATGGGCCCAGCAGCTCTGCGGAGCCAGTCACTCATGTTCTTTACTGCAATTTCTTAGCCTCTTCCTCCACTCTTCCCCAGATGCTGCACAGGCCTTCCCTGGCCTCCAGAGCCATGGAGCAGTTGTTCCAGGCAGTTCCTGCCTGTCCACTGGTGTTTTTGAGGAGGACTGAGTTATGGAGCTCCCTGCTCTGCCATCTTCCTGGAAGTTCCTCTGTCACTCCTTCTTATGACCAAATAATATTCCATTGTAAGGATAGACAATATTTATTTCAACCATTGGGTGATGGGCTTTTGGATGATATTCACTGTTTCCACCTCCTGAGGCCCCCCACATGTCTGCTGGATGGCTTGGTGGTCCATGGAGGTCACAGGGAAGGGGGTGCAAGCAGGGCCTCATGGGCTGAGAGAGACACCACAGACTCCAGGCTGAGCTCGGAGCTCTGCGACTGCTTCTGTTAATGACAATGGTGATTTCCTCATCACACCCTCTTAGACTGTGCTCACGAACCTGGGGCCACACACTTGTTCCCAGAACTTCTTCACTCTGGGCTCTTCAGGGGGATCTTATATTTTTAGGAATCCCCATTTCCCCACCAGCAAAAATTAAATAATAACTCGGTGGCAATTTCAATGTTATTGTAAAAAGTGCTAGTGATGTTTTACCTTGTTTAGTACAAAAGGAGTAAAAAGAAAAGGCATTGAATGAACTTGTATGCATGGGAGAAAAGCAAATTCATATTAATGAGGGTTGACAGGAAGCAGAATGGGAGAAGAGAAGGTTCTGAAAATTCAGAAGAATTCCTGATAAGAAAAGAATGAGAAAATAGGTGCCCTGTAACCAACCTTGTTCTTCCTGATGTTTAGAAATCTAGGCTGTAATTCTCAGAATTTTATTTCAGTCATCATTGGAATTATACCCACAGCTTGAGAACAGCTGAGATCAATTTTGGGGGAAGTATATGGAGAGCTGTTAACATTGTACCAAATGATTAGGCGCTTGTTGTCTTGACAAAATAATAGCATTTATAAATCTAGCATAGATAATATAATAGTAAAATATTCAGAACCACACTGGTTCTGAAATATTGAATCAAATACTAAAAGGAATTATTTCCTGGTCTTGTTTCTGTACCTTTATAATTCTTTTAAAGACTGAACAGGCTTCCTTAGCAACTGAAGAAAAATATATATTGGACACATCTGTTGTTTATCCTGCATTATTTGAAAAACAATTTGGTTTTGTTGGCATGCAAAATGATCCTTAATTTAATGAATATACACAGTTTTCACAGATTTTCTATAAAAAGATCTATTTAAATTAGTTCTCAAGATGGTAGATTTTTAGGTGTGGAAAATAAATATCTACTGCTAATGGAATATATTAACATAGTAATTGCCTGATTAAAATTGAGATGTTTATTTAATGAAATCTGACCTACAAAGACAGAAAAAACACATTTCCTGCATTTGGCCAACAATTTCAAGAAAACATTTAAAGGGATGCATTAAGACATAGACTTAGTTGCTTTAATTTTTTATCAAGCTTCATGTCATGTATTCCTGCTACCCAACTAATTTATTATAATATCTCTATTTCACTTTAGATGTAAGTAGACCTAGTCATATAAAGCCACCTTAAACTTATAAGAAAGCATGGTCTTCACGAGCTTTTCTTACAGGTGGCAGGGGGGCTCCAAGGGGGCCCCACACTACGTACTAAAAGAACTCACTGCTGGATGGCCGCTGGAATAGGATGTATTTTATTCTCCAATTTACAGAGACAAAAGAGGGATGTAAAGAGATGGCATAATTTTTACAAGTTTACACAGCTACCAGTGGAAATGCTTGAGTTTTAACTCTGCCCCCAGACCCATCATTCTTTCTAAAATGTTGTGCTCTCATATCTATCCTTTGTGACAAGCTTTGCTTTTTTTTTATTGGCATATCTTGTTCATTTATATTAATTGTAGTTACAGATATACTTCATTTCACATGTAATGCATTATCATTTGTCTTCTATTTGTTTCACTTGTTTGATATTTTCCTTTCTCTCCTTTCTTGACTTCAGCTGATTGATTTTTTATCTAAATTTGTACCTTTATTGACTTTGGAAGCTATACACACCCTTTTACTCTTTTTTAAATCATTGCCTTAGAAATGTCAACATTTACCTTTTACTTAGTGAAGTTTTAAATTTTGTGTGGACTTTGCTCCATCCCCAGATAATGGCTCTATTTCTATTATTTGCTACTTTCCCTGGTTCATGATCACTGTGTCTTACCTCTTTATGTGCTGCATTATTTTTCACTCTATGCCAGATACTATGCTTGAGAAACTGTTTACAGAAATAAATCAAGGCTTAGGAAAGGGCTTGCATTGGCTTATGCCTGGCATCTGGAGTTATTAGAACACCTGGGGTCATAATCCAATTTAAACCATGAGGCAGTTCAAAGCTGGGCATAGTCCCCGCGAGACATGGTATATTCCCATCAGCTCCTCGCCCAGCCTGGGGAGTTTAGAAGCAAACCTTCTGGCTGCCCTGGATGCACTTTGTCACCCCCAGCTCCACACACCTACTCAGACTTTACCCTCCCTGCTCTCTCTGGAATAACCAAATTCCTCCCAAGGGAAGGTACACTCACAGTCCTGATTCACACCTCTGGGCTTCATTGTCTCCCACATCTTGGCCCAATTATTCTACAGGGCCTTGTTTACTCTCTTTCTCCTACCAGCATAAATATGCAATTTTTAAATGTTTTTACTAGTTATCTTCACTGAGAATCATGTCTGAATTCATTAGTCCATGAGTACAGGGAGCCTCCTTTTGCAATTAAATTATGATTGCATGTTTAAAGAAATATTATTTATTTCAACTCTTCAGAAGCACATCTACTAAATAAATAGGTATTCCCATATAGTTATAATTCAGATACCTTTCACCTGAAATTATAATATCTCTATTTCACTTTAGATGTAAGTAGACTTACATCTTTCACTATAGAGGAGGTGTCCAGGGACATTGTTCATAGCTTCATAATTGCATATCTACAGTGCTTTGCATAATGCCCAGCGCAAAATAGGTGCTCAGTAAATGTCTACTAGATGAAAATAGTTTACTATTTTGACTGCAGTCCCCTTGAGAAGCCTGAGTTAATGTGCTTATCTGTTCATGGAAGAATGGTGCATTTTAAACAAGCAATGCATTGCAAATTCGTATTTAGAAAACATCATGCTTGTCCACGTTTTTAGAGGAATGTGAGTAATGAAGTCAGGTATATTGTTAAGTCAAAAGTGAGCATAAAAAATCTTCGCTGGGGATGAAGTTAGTCCAATTCAGTTTGCTTTTAGAAAGCAAGTCCCATTCAAAGGAGAGCTCTTTTGTGGTATAACTGATGGAAGAGCTATAAACAACCATGGCAAAACAAAGTATTTTTCTCTAAAGTCAAGATAAGCATTTCATGCCCAGTGTATGTTTTCATACTAGACTAACTAGAACGACTGTGGTTTGGGTAGCAAAGTTAAGAAAGATTATTTTTAGCTCAGATTTTATTTTATATTTTTGCAGGATTGTAAAAAATATCTTTGCCTACATGAGCACACAAAGAGCTTTATAGTAAAATGCACTCATGTTTTGTGATATATGTGTACACATATATGTTTATAGAATATATATTTTAGAATATATGTGTGTGCATTTTTTTCTTGAACACTCTTATTCACTTCCTTTTTCTTTCTTTTTACCTCAACTGGCTCTTGCTATCTGAAATTTTGAAAACTACACCCTGAAATATGCTATTTTCTTCTATGAAAGATTGTGGCTTCTTTTTTATCAACAATTATTCAAATGACATCTAATCAGAACTATTGATTGATATATATGTATTTGAACTATAAACACTATCTTACTCCTTTTTTTGTGGAACCCACTTGTGCTGGTTTGAAAGGATTTATGTACCCTAGAAAAGCCATGTTTTAATCCTAATTAGTCTTGTGGGAGCAATGGTTTCTTCTAATCCCTATTCAGTACAATAGGTTGGAAACATGATTAGCTTATCTCCACGGAGATGTGCCTCAACCAGTTGGTGTTATTAAACTTGATTAGATGGAGACGTGTCTCTACCCCTTCTACGTGAGTCTTGATTAGTTTACTGGAATCCTATAAAAGAAGAAGTATTTGGGAGAAGGATTCAGAACACCACTAAACCATAAAGCAGAGAGTCCTCCAGCCAGTGATCTTTGGAGATGAAGATGGAAAACACCTCCTGGGGAGCTTCAAGAAGCAAAAGGCCTGGAGAGAAAGCTAGCAGATACTATCATGTTCGCCATATGCCCTTCTAGCCGAGAAAGAAACGCTGAACGTCATGGGCCTTCTTGAACCAAGGGAATTTCCCTGGATGTCTTAGACTGGACATTTCTATAGACTTGTTTTAATTTGGACACTTTCACAGCCTTAGAACTGTAAACTAGCAACTTGTTAAATTCCCCTTTTTAAAGCTGTTCCATTTCTGATATATTGCATTCTGGAAGCTAGCAAACTAGAACACCACTTCTTCTGCAGACTGAATTGTCCTGCATAGTGCTTTATTAGCAAAAATATCATAGTGAGAAAGTTTTCACTTGTTGCTCTGAATTGTCTATGTGTGCTACTACCTATTTATTTATTACTTATTGTATCATCTCTAGAGGTCCTCTCAAGATTCCCCCAGGTTTACCCTAGACCTGACCAAATGCCTGCTTCAAGAACTGTATCCCATGGGCACCTGTGCCCAAGTTCACCTTTCATGGCCTCTGAGGTGACTCTGAAGGATGCAGACATGGCATCTGCTCTTACCGATTCTATTTCTCATTAATTCTGCTTCCTGTACATCTGGGTTAGTTTTGTCTTAAGCACCATTAAGTCTACTCCACCAGTGGTTGATGTTTATATTTATCTCCATTCTATGTTGTATGGCTACAGAATTTCAAGAAACCCCAGTGACTGGCATCCACTTCCTTGTAATTGGACCTGGGCATAATTTTAGCCTTGTCTTACTTGGCATTTGAGAAAGCCTTCAGCCAAGGGCATCACAACTTTTTGTGCTTTTGTGCTGACTTTTGTTAATGTTTGTGAAACATTTTCAAGCAAAAATCAGAGGTCTTTCTCTTCTGATAGAGCTCATACACATTGAAATTAATGTCACTTTCTGTTGTGTTAATTGTAATGTATAATTACTCTAGTTAACATTGCAATCATGATAGCAGCCATTTTCTTTCCTTAGGCTTTGGCCAGTCTGCTCTGGTAACTCTTACTGATATTGATTCTCCCCAATTCAGAGTAGAGTTTACCACTCAAGTACAGGGTGAAGGTTCCCAGTGGTTCCCACTGGTTCCTGGCACCAGTGAGCCTTGACAGGCTGGATCAGAAGCTGGCCGGCATATCCAGGAGATATTCAGTCTAGAAGTGCAGACTGCTCAGCCAAGTTCTGGCTATAAATAAGTAAGTATGTAGGGTTGAATGTAAGGGATATAAGAGAAATTTAGCTAATGCTATATACTTTTATGGACATAAGTCACTTTTTCTTTTCTAACCCTCAGTTTAACAGGTTGCACTTTGCAAATTTAAATGAAACTTATTTTGCATCAACTGACCTCTCAGAATTCAGGGAAAATATCCTATAGGGAATCTTAATATAGTTTATACTCTAATCTAATGATCATCAGAAGAACTTAAAGATTTCCTTCTGTAGAAAATAATTACATATATTAATACATATACACCAGAAATTAATGGGGTAAACCAAAATTTGTAAGATTGTAAGTCAGACCATTCAAAAAATGCCACATTTAAAAATAAATTTCATTAAATTGTACAGAATAATTGCTTTCCACTTTTGGAAATCATACTCAAAGTCCTTACAGGCAATGGGTCAGCTCTAAGATTCCTCAAGTCCCAGCCTTATGGGTGGTAAAAGTAGGCACTGGTGAACCTGGAGCCCTGAGAAAAGAGATGCAAAACTATGCTTAGAAGAGCTGCCTGGTAGAGACAGACGGTTATTAATACATCCTACCCTACAGCCCTAGGAAGGCTTTGGACAGAAGGTAACTCCAGCTTTAGTATCTTATCACTCAGTGTGCTGGTTTGAAAGGATTTATGTACCCTGGAAAAGCCATGTTTTAATCCTAATCAATCTTGTGGGAGCAGCGGTTTCTTCTAATCCCTATTCAATATTATAGGTTGGAAACATGATTAGGTTTTCTCCACGGAGATGTGACTCAATCAATTGTGGGCATTAAACTTGATTAGATGGAGATGTGTCTCCACCCATTCTACATGGGTCTTGATTAGTTTACTGGAATCCTATAAAAGGGGAGACATTCTGGAGAGAACCCCCTTTTTTTTTTGAGAATGATGACAGAGCCATGAGAAGGCCACAGCAGAGCCATGAGGCCGAGAGAACCACAGAGTCTTTCAACCAGCAACCTTTGGAGATGAAGAAGGAGAATGCCCCAGAGAAGCTTCATGAAGCAGGAAACCAGAACAGAGAGAAAGCTAACAGATGTCACCATATTCACCACATGCCTTCCCAATTGAGAGAGAAACACTTAACTCATTGGCCTTTCTTGAGTGAAGGTAACCTCTTGATGGTGCCTTGGTTTGGACATTTTTATAGACTTGCTTTAAATTGGAGATTTTCACAGCCTTAGAACTGTGAACTTGTAACTTAGTAAATTCCCCTTTTCAAAAGCCATTCTGTTTCTGGTATATTGCATTCCAGCAGCTCGCAAACTAGAATGCTCTGTTTTGTTAAGTGCACAATAAGATATATTAATCATCACTTCCTGTTGCACCCTGCCTCCAAAATAAAACAAGTCAAATAGATTGAACACTGATTAATTATCCTGAATCACAAAGTCATGAACACACTGGCTCAGCCAGTGCCCACCTATGGGATGTGACCATAAGGAGACTCTGATCAGGTGAAAGGATATTTCACCATTAACTACTCCACCTTGAAGCACCTCTCAGGTCACAGAAAAGATTTATATTTCTCCAGGTCTTGAATTCCAAGAGATAATCCATGAATTTCAGGGAAATTCTAAAAACTTGCCATTTTGTGATAAGGCAAGTTACTGCTACTTCTTTATCAAAGGCAAGAACTTCTGTCCTTTTTCATAACAGACACAAACTTTATTCGAACCACATTTTGTTCACTGTCATTATATTTTCAGCTATAAATAAACCTCTGCTTATTATTAGGTGATTGTTTTAAAGGATAGAACCTCTTGTGTAGTGCTTTATTGCAAGCACAGCAAAACAAAACAAAAACACCTCACTGTGGTCAAAATTGTTTATGAGTTGTGTTTTTTTCTCACTTTAGGGGAGCACATGCTTTGAATTTGTAGAAACGCGGTTCATTTCATACTTGAGAAAGTACGTTTTGGTGATGCATACTTTATAAAACCTTACGAATGATTCTCCTTAGGTTTCCATAAGAATTGAACAAATGTAACTTTATTCCAGATGTTTTTATAGCTGGCATTATGCCCTCGTCCCTCTCCTGACTCAGAGTTAAAATCATGGCATATCCTTCGGGGGCCTGTTTTACATGAGGTGAGGTTTTGGCTTCAATTTTATTCATGACTTTGATCTTGCATTCTTCCTCTTAAAATGGTTCAGTTAATTTGTAATCTGAAAATCTCAAAGATGCAAATAACTTTGCTTTGGTTTTAATTTCAGATTTCATTTTATTTCTATTTGTTTGTATGACATAAAGTAGGGAGTTTAAATTCAATGCAGTTTTTATTTCTTTTTACAATCAAAGAAATCAATTTTTTGTGTGGAAATGGGTCATTATTTTCTGATAAGAATGAATCAGCATTTTCTGATAAGAACAATTCAACATTTTTTGTGAATTTACTTTTATACACATATAAAACATGTAGAATGGGAATGTTTTGAACTGGTAAAATTTCTATCAAATAATTTTAGTTACCTCATTAAATAATATTGAATTTGATTTTTGAAGTTGAAATGTGGAATATTAAATAATTAGAGGGTGAATTAATGGTCGAATTCTTGCCTGCCATGTGGGAGACCTGGGTTTGATTCCCAGTCTCTGCACTTCCCAAACAAACAAGTAAAACAAATAAATGAAAAGCCAAACCAAACAAAAATTCAACAAAGGGTACTACGATAAGGGGATACTCATGTAGAAAAAGAATGAAATGTGATTCCTGCCACACAGTATACAAAAGGAAAAAAGGAATGATATTATGGCATTTAGCAGATGAAAAAGGTCTGGAACTGAAAATATGCCATATCTTAAGAATTAGTTATTATTTATTTACTAATTCTTTATATTATTATATATGAAATTATTATAAAGTGTTTTTTTCATAATTTCCTGATGACAATACTGTTTCTTGGCTGTTCTAGTTTGCTAGCTGCCGGAATGCAATATACCAGAAATGGAATGGCTTTTAACAAGGGGAATTTAATGAGTTGCTAGTTTACATTGGCAATTTCATTTGGAGTGGAATTTAGCAATTTATTTGTGAGTGACTTCAAACTGATTTGGATTGCTGGTAGCTGGGACAGGGCTTCAACTCGACCCACTGGGTCTCCAAAGAGCTGCCTGATTTCCCCAGTTTACTTTTGCATTTAGTTGTATGCTTTGCTTATTGTTTTGGCTCAAAGAAGCTTAACAGATGCATATGGAGCTGATTACTTTCCCCAAAGAATAAAATTCAGATGGCTCATCAAAGTAGTGAGTAGAGTTCAAAAATGATGATTAACTTCTGACCTTTTTCCACCTTCCAACTTCCCCCCAACCCATTGGAAATTCAATTAATTGACACTCCATGAATGGCTGTTATAGAATTTTTTTCTAAGCCTAGCAAATATTTTTCTCCAAGTAGTTGATTCGTGGTTCTGAATTCGGAGCCTGAATCACAGTCAGGTCCACCTTGCAGTGAAGTGTCCTGCACAAGATGTCAGCCTTCATGGCTCACTCCACAACTTTCAACTGGGTGCTGGCACTCTTTCATCACTGGCAGTGTGCCTGCCTCTGAGCTGATCTCATCTATTCTTCTAGCCTTATATGTCTAAAGACAATACAAAATCCATCCTTCTGGCCTCCGCATTAGCACTTCTGACAACTGTATCAGCCAGAGTTCCCCAGGGAAACAAACCCAAGAAGCATCTACCTGTCTATATCTACATCTACTATCTACATCTACATCTATATCCATGTTTATGTCTACGTCTGTGTCTACATCTATATCCCATGTTTATATCCATATCTACACCTACACCTACGTCTACGTCTACATCTATATCCATGTCTATACCCATATCTACAATCTACATCTACATCTATATCCATGTTTATGTCTACGTCTGCATCTACATCTATATCCATGTCTATAGCCATATCTACATCTACATCTACATCTATTTCCATGTTTATGTCTACGTCTGCATCTACATCTATATCTATGTTTATACCCATATCTACATCTACATCTACGTCTACGTCTACATCTATATCCATGTCTATATCCATATCTACATCTATATCTATATCCATGTTTATGTCTACGTCTGCATCTACATCTATATCTGTGTTTCTATCCATATCTACATCTACATCTACGTCTACGTCTACATCTATATCCATGTCTATATCCATATCTACATCTACGTCTATATCCATGTCTATATCCATATCTACATCTATATCTACATCTACCATCTACATCTACATCTGTATGCATGTCTATGTCTATGTCTACATCTACATCTATATCCATGTCTATATCCATATCTACATCTACATCTACGTCTACATCTATATCCATGTCTATGTCTATGTCTACATCTACATTTATATCAATGTCTATATCTACATCTACATCTATGTCTATATCTACATCTATATCTATATCCATGTTTATAACCATATCTTCATCTATATCCATATCTATGTCTACGTCTATGTTTACATCTATATCCATGTCTATATCTATGTCTACATTTATATCTATATCCATATCTATGTCTACATCTATGTCTGCATCTACATCTACATCAATGTCTGTATCTATATCTATGTTTATGTCTATGACTATTTCTATATCCATGTCTACATCTATGTCTGTGTGTATGTCTATATCTGTGTCTACATCTATATCTATATCTTTACCATGTCTACATCTACATCTGTATCTGTGTCTGTATCTATATCTGTATCTTTATAACTGCGTCTGTGTCTGTGTCTGTATCTGCATCTACATCTATATCTGTCAATCTATCTATAACCCTTATCTATATCTATTTAAAGTAGAAATAAATATAAATTAATATAATTTGACTTCCCTGATTGTAGTGATGGGCTAGGCCAGTCTGAGATCCCGAGAGCAGGCTGTCAGGAAAGGCCGACTGGAAACTCTGTCCACAGGCAGAATTCCTTTTTCTTCCAGGAAGCCTTAGCTCTGTTCTTAAGGTCTTTTGACTGCTTGAATCAGGCCCACCCACAGTACCTAAAATACCCTCTCTCACTTAGTCAATGGATGATGGAATTTGTCACTGTCTTTAATACCTTCTCAACAACACCCAGTTAGGGTTGATTTAGGAACTATGTTAGCGTTACTTAATAGCCTAGCCAAGTTGACCCATAAAACTGACCATCACAACAGCTTCTGGCCATATGTGGTGACAAACAAACTACAGCCATAATACAAATGCCCTGCTGTGCCCAGACCCTGGGGATATCAGTCTCCACCAGTACAACACAATTCAAAGCAGAACCTTGACCTTAGTTTCAGGCTTATATATTTGTGTTTTTAACAAAGCTTACATAGTACTGTTCATGGGCCAAGAATTTTTCTAGGCACTTTGTATAAGTCATGTACTCACATGAAAGTATTTTGACACAGGTCTATTATTTTCCCATAGCTCAGATGAGGAGATTGAGGCACAATTTGCTCAGGTAACAGAGCTAGGACTTGAGTCCAGAGACCCTGCTTAGAGCATCTGCACTCAACCACTCTGCTATGCCGTCTTTTGTGGTTCCAAATGGGTTCCAATTTCTTACAAAACTGTCTCTAGAGATTAGGAAAAATACTGATTTCCAATCACTGATTTTATAAAAATTAAAAATAACCCCCAATTATTAAACTCACATAGTGTAGCATAGGTTTGGTTCTCTGGCTTGTAGATTCACTGATGCACACACAGGGCATTCTCCCCATGTTAGCTTTTACTTGATTATCATGTTCACTCTGTTTGGGTCTCGGTGGTATTTGATGAACCATCAGATCTAGGTTTTAATCAACAACTTGTCACTTGGCACCACTGTTCCATGGTCAAACGTCATGGGAAACTGTTTAGCCTCAAGTCTAAACAAGCTAGTTTAATTTAGTTAAGTTGGAGGCTCAGCCAGTTGCTGACCTCCTAGATAATAAGTCTGCTCTTCCCTTCACATAAAGTTTATATTCTAGGAAATGCATGTTTCCCTGCTCAATGAACTGTTGTGTACAGCTAAGAAATTTCAGTACTGAAAATGTGATTTTATTTTATACCAACATTTCTTACAGAATGGTCCTAGTAGGAGACATATTTGCATGACAAGCACATGCTTTCCAATCGCACAGCTTTTGTCCTATCATACATAGACATGGGGTGCTTTTCTGTCCACTTAATATGAACTTCCCCCCAGGACACGCCCCAGGTCTTCATAGAAACAGACTCCTGGAGGTTTGGTCTCAAGGGGTGACAGGCACTGGGAACTTTGGCCAAAAAATTTTTAAAGATGTTTCTTTTCTGTGGACTGTGGTCCAGAGACTACCTGAGAAATTGTCAGTATATGAGACCTGGGAACCCAGGGAATGGATTCCATGAGGAGAACAGAAGGGAGAATCCAGAACACATTTTTTATGAGTTATCTTTAGATTTAGGAAGCAAATAACAAAACAAAACAAGACTATAATTTAAATTGAAAAGAGAATGCACAGGGATAAAACATGAAATGTAGGAAGAGCTAATGGAAAGACATAAAATGCTTGTAGTTTAAAACATTGTTTCCATAATGGAATGAAGAGGGATGATAAGACAACGTATATCATTTATGTGAATGGTGGGCAAAGGCAAACCCGTCTTGGGAAGTTTGTGTGCTGTTGTTTGCTGTTACAGATTTCAGAGGAAATATAGAAGGGTAAAGGATAAAAATCATCTATATTTTTACTGGTCCAAATAACTGTTAACATTCTTTGACTTTTATTGCAGAGTTCTCTTTATGCATTTTACAAAAACACTTTCCCTTGAGTGTAGCATGCCAGTAATTAGAAGTTACAAAAACAACTTAATAATTTAGTTCAGAAAACAAAACATAACAGAAACTGCTTTAAATGTCCACAAATGAAAAGATGAATTGGATGTAGTATGGGGTAGCTGTGATTATAATTTACATGTAAATTTGAATCATCTTTTTCAATGGACATTTATAGAATAATAATTGTCATGACAATAGAAACTCATGATGAGTTCTATTAACAGCTGTGCCCAATTCCCGCTTGTGGACCTACTGTTTTTATTTAACCTTTCCTCCATCGTTGGTATATAGTTGGATTCCATTTTAAACTCTCTGCAGTGAATAAATTCGTGCATGAATACATTTTGTATTTTAGATTACCCTTCAAGATGGAATTATGGAAATAGAATAATTAGGCTGAAGAGAAAGACAGTATTTATGATATTTGATGTCCATTGCCAAGTAACTTTCCAAAAGAATTTGTAACATTTTATGACAAAGCCTAATGGAAGATATATATTTTTTCCATTTTGTTTTTTTTCTCAAATTGTGTAGGGATCTAGTAGCACATGATGTGGTGAGGATGCTGAACCTCCCATATGTAGTTGGAAAAGGCATATATAATTAGAAGAGCTAAATTTGATCCTAGTTTTGTCACTTCTCTGTGACCTAACACTTAATTTAACATCTACGTTTTCCACCCGTTACGTAAAAAATAAAATATTTCCTTTGTTTCCTGATTTGTCATACTATACTAATCAAATATTTGAAAGCATTTGGAAAATGCAAATTACTGTAATTTTTTTTTAGCTCATTTAGAATAAAATTGGAGAGCAAATGTATAGTAACCCAAACACTGGGAAGTGGGGAATTTGATATTAGATTATCTGAGAGATTTGACCTGTTTTGGAGCCTGTGTCAGGAGGAAATGGATCTTTGCTGCTTGAGGAGTTTGGACAGATTCCATTTCCTTGCTCAATACAGAATTTGCTATTTTTATCTCTAATACTGCATTATTTGAGGAGTTCCTATATATGGCTAACTTAGAATTTGCACTGAAAATCCAATTGTTTAATAATTGTGGAAAGGAGGATATGTGGTTATCCAAATGCTAGAAGCTTTTTCTATTTTGAAAGAGAGATGCATATTCAGTGTATGTAAAAGCCAATGATAAAGCGCACATATACAGAGATATAAGTTTTTAAAAAATGATTTAGCATAATATAAGGTAATAAAATGTGTTACATGTAGGAAAGACATGTTTGTGCCTTCCATTTAAAGTGAGTATTATGTTTGTGATGAAGAACAATCTATTTCAGCGAATAATTGAGAACAAAATGGTGTGAGTGGGACAGAGGCTCAGGTGGGTGGATTTCCACAGCCCAGCCCCAAACAGAAAAGGGAAGGATGAATCAGCAACCCTTGCTCAATGGAGGCTAGTGAAGGCAAATCCTTGGTCGGCAGACAATGAGGAGACAGTGAAGAGGTGTGCTCCAGGCACTGAGGTGGTGGGAAAAGCGAGGATGAGAGCAAGCAGCTGTGGTGACAGAGAAGCTGCCTGTGTGCAGCAGGAGGAAGAGAGATCTCGGTGAAGGAAGGAGGCAGGATGTTAAGGCCTGAAGACGTAGGGCCGTCCAAAGAGGAAGAACGGAGATGTGGTAGCAGGGAAACCAGGAGATATAATGGAGGAGGCGGTCAAATACAAGAGGAATAATTGGAGTGTAGATGGAACCTAAACAGAAAAGACGAAGCAATGCGAGAGAAGAGGTATAGATGCTGAATTAGGAACAAAATAAAAGCACAAGATTTGAGGCTATAGATTTAATCATTACATTCTGAGAGAAAAAAAGCAGATGGTTTTAATGCAAGAAAAGTAAGCCGAGTAATTGGCTGAATACAAAGAAGAAAATCAATTTTCTGTGAAGAGACAGGATCATGGGTTTTTGTATTTATTGCTAGTGAAAGAGCTTTCTAGAAGCTAGCCAGAGTTTTTGTTAAGTGTTCTCTGAGTATTCACAAGGTGTTTGCCATGGAGATGGGAAGATTCACCTTGGTGGTGGGTTCACGAGGAGATGAATAGATTTACGGTGTGTATATCGCCCTGAGGAAACCTAAGGTCACACATTTTAGAGAGAAGAGGAACAGTGAGGGGACATCTCTGTGATCAGTTATGGCCTGCCGGTCAGAGGAAGTCCAAGGAGCATGGGGACAGGATGACCACACAAACTGACCAGGAACCGTCAATAAGTCTTGGGAATTCGAAAAAACAGCTGAGAAATTCAACATGAGTGGTAGAATATGTATAAGGAAAGAAAAGGACATTTAATCTAAGACAGGAACAGAAGCTGAGGCTGGAGCTTTGCGGTAGGATTTGTGTCAGTTTTAAGCCCGTGTTTCTCAGCTCCAAATCTGCCTTCTTGGGATTTGGTTTGTGGGACCAGCTGGGGCTCTGCAGACCCTGTGTCTTGTGGGTGCCTCCATTGGACTCAGAGGCTCAGGGGGGCTGCAAGGTTTGGAGAGGAGACATCCCCTTCCAATGGGAATCCAGTGGGTACCCAGCGGGTACCCAATGGGAGTCCAGTGGGAGTCCAGTGGGTGCCCAGTGGGTGTCCAATGGGAATCCAGTGGGTGCCCAGTGGGTGCCCAATGGGAGTCCAGTGGGAGTCCAGTGGGTGTCCAGTGCAGGACAGTGGGTGCCCAATGGGAGTCCAGTGTGTGTCCAGTAGGAGTCCAGTGGGTGTCCAGTGGGAGCCCAGTGGGAGTTCAGTGGGAGCCCAGTGGGTGTCCAGTGGGTGCCCAGAGGATGTCTACTCCTGCTCCTGTAAGCAGCAGCAGGACAGACACACGGCAGAGTGGACCCTCAGGCAGTAGCATGTGGGGACTTTGCAGCTTCCCCTCACTGAGAGACGAGGCCTTCTTGCACCCGACTGTGTCCTCTCCAGGGAGGTCTGAGTGCCAGGGTTGCAGCCCCTACCCACCTCCCATCTTCAAGGCTGAAACAGCTCCAACCTTGCCCCGTGCCTCACGCCCAGGGTCACAGCTGCTTCCTGCACTGGCTTTGTGGGACCCGGTGTTCCCTTTTGATCCTTTCCTAGTTGACGACTTTAGACATGGTCACAATTCTTAAACACCTAGTGAGTTAATTTTGGTAAAAATAATACTAAGGTTAACTATGAATTGTCCTTTGGTCATAATTAGATCAGTAAATGCTTAAAGGACTATGTCTTTTGATAGATACTGCAGACTTTACATGACAGAAAGAAGGGGAACCTGCCAATGAGTCATTTCACTCTGTTCTGTTTTTTTTTAAGCTTTAAATGTAAAGGAATTAATAAACATACTAATAAGAGAACTGAAACAAAAAATGAATGAGGAGATAAGAGGAACTCAAGATACTTTAAGTAAGAGTAACATTCCATATTGGAATGGCAAAATTTGTTGATATTTAAAGGGAGAATTCAGACAGCTACAAACAAGGGAGTGATATCATATTGGTAGGGAGATTGTAATTACTGACATGGTTTTACTAGAAACCAGCGAGCCATACCGCCATCGCGCTTCCTCCACCTGCTCATGACAAAATACGTAACATGCAAACCAAACAATTCAACAGTGAGAAAGTTAGGACAATCTTAAAGATATCATATAATTAGATGCAAGTTAATTTGAGAGACTTTCTGCTGACATCTGAAATAGAAAGATGAGGAGTGTGCAGTCAGCGGGTTTGTGCTAGTCGAGCCACCACGACGCTGTTACTGCTTCTAGGACCAACATCAAGGAGGGGTGAAAGCCCCAGGGCCGTTTCCCAGGGGGGACCCTTGGCTTTGTCCGAGGCCACGATTTGTTTTAAATCAGTGACGCCCATCCCCTCAGCCAAAGGGATGTATTCCCTGTTGCTGTGAGGGGGTGCTCACCAGGGGAAAATGTGCTGTAGGACTTGGGTTTCAGCTGAAGAATGTTGAGGAAGGCTTAAGGAAGTGGGGTGCCACTTTGGGGTGTTGGGGAGCCAGAGCAGTGTGTAACTGGGTCCCTCAAGAAGCCTTTTCTGCAGGAAAGCAGACCAGAACGAGGCTGAAGCTGTAACTGGTAAAGAAGCAGTGGGCATTCCTTAGAGGGGGGAGGGTGTGTTTCATAGTTTGTGGATGCACAGTGACCTTGTTTTGTTTCACTTTATCATGGTTTCAGAGTGATGTTGTCTGATATTGGTCTTCTGTGAAATTTTTTCACGTTGAGCAGGAGAAAAATAATATAACCTAACTGTAAAGCTTCTCTCTTTCTCAGTATTTTACTTCAGTAAGTACTTAGAAAGCAAAATCAAATTTGTAGATTATACCAAGTTGTAAAAAGACAGCCAATCACAAAAGTGAAAAGAAAGAGACACTGTAGATTCTAGAGCTGATGCATAACAGGGATCATGAACTGCAAATTTACCTTCTATAAATGGAGAGATGAAGGCCTAGGCCAATTAATTATGTGTTCAAGGTCACAGGGCAGTGGTGTGACAGGAAAGAGAGGCCAGTCACCAGGTTCCCAACTCAACATTCTTTGTAGTAAATTACCAGGCTAGTTAATAAAGGACATCTATTCAGATAGTCATCATCGCCCTTTTGAAAGTGCATGTAGAAGATAGGGTGAAACTAGAAACATCCGTGAGGCTAACACTTATCTTTGGCTCCAAGGAGATGATGCCATTCCTAGATTGCAAATGCATTTCGATGTGTCAAATAGAAGAGAGGAAAATGGAGTCTACGCCCAGGAGAATAACATCATTGTTTTATTCCTATTTAGGAGCTGTGAGGGGAAAGGGCCCAGAAGGCGGACTGAGTTTAGGGTCATGTGACCTCCATTCATTATCACCTCACCACCTTTCATCCTGACGTGGCTTCTAGATTCTAGAATGTTCATGAGACTCTAGAGCCTTGGCCACATAGGTTGGTGGTGCCGTGCCACCTCTTCACACTGCCAGGTGCCAGGTGTGGGCATCAGGCTGGGTCTCAGGCACAGCGACTCACGGAGGTGCCTCTGAGGGACGTTTGCATTCTCAACAGCTCTCCAGTCAGGGGATCCCTGCTGACTTCCCGAGAGCTCACCTTCTTACCACCGTGGGCAAAACCCTTTTGGCATTTGGCTCTTTCTCTTTCCACGAATTCATGAGACCTTTTGGTAATATTGAAATACTTGCATCTTGAAGCTCAACTGTATAAAAAATAGGAAAGAATGCAATGGGCAATATTAAACGCAGTGTTCCGTCACAACTCTCCTCATCTGCCTTGAATGATTCACAGCGCCATTCTGAGAAAAACATGAGTAGAGGGCAATACATATTTGCAGATGGCAAACTGCTGCCTGCATAAGTGTAATGAAAACACTTGTTATAAAACACTGTTAATCCAGAGCCCAGGGCTGGATCAGTACTGGAAACCATCAGGCCAGGTTTCCTCGAGGGGCTGGAGGACGCTGCATAGACATGATTAAGGCGGGCAAGGAATATATTATTATAGCTAAGCAAGCAATTATATTTTGATAGTTGTTTTATAATCATTACAACAATGTTAGTTGTGTTTTTTCTTGAAAAAAGAAAATTTACTAACCTCCTTAATGGCAGATGACCTTCACAAAGTGACACAATCTGTCCCTTCAGAGTGTGCTCCTTGAAATCTGCAACAGTCACTCAGTCCACACATCCTAAGTTTTCATGATGTTTGGTTTGTGTGTCAGCCTAGAAATCAAAGAGGAGGTTTTTCAAAATTAGAGTGATGCATTTAATAATTGACAGAAACATTCCCTGTGTTTGGGAAATTTGGAGGCAAAATTTCTCCTAAGTCTCCTGAATATTATAAAACACTAAAGAGATCCATATGCCCTTTAAAATAAAGGGGTTTGCATGAGGTTAGACTACAAAACTTAAAATGGGTTTATTTAGGAAAATATTAATGAAATCTTCTAAATATGTGTGAGTGTAATTACATTACCAGAACAAATGAGGATATATTCCAAGGGTGGAGTTTGTTTCTACCTAACCGGTGTGGCATTCAAACAACAAACAAAGACTGTCATGGATTAAAATGGGAAACAAGAACTGGAGATGTAGAACTTTGTGGGTCAAAACAAAAAACAAAAAACAATTCTGAATGCTTTTCCCCCAGTCTCTGAGGTAGTACCCTTGGGGTGTGGGTGGCAGAAAGGGAGATAAGAAGCTCCCCCAGGACAGCTTGAGTTAAACACCTGTGGATGGCCACATAATGGCTATAGGTCTGCAGTCCATGCAAGAAATTTTAGCCAGAGAAAAAGATTCAAGGATCACTGTTGTAGAGGTGATATAAACTAATTGAATCTTATTTAATGCATGATTTATGAGTATGAAATATAAACATGTGGAAGCTTCTAGGTCAAAATGAGACATTATAGAGAGAAATTACCTATAAAATTGGCACTGCTTTTCCAAACCAAGTTTTAGTAAGCATAGAACAAAGAATTGAAAGTTAAAATACGTGACTAGTTTGAAAGCAATGTGTAAGCATCTGCAGCGTGATACTCTGCAGGTCACATAAGGCAAAGCGGTAATCATGCCAGTCTGTCCAGGGCACCCCTTGGCACTTCTGCTCCAGCTTTGTGACTGGGACTGTTCCAGCATGAGGTCACCTTCAGCTGCTGTTCCCCCAGGACACCTCCTCACCCCACTCAGCCCCACATCTCCAGAGCTCCCCTGGTCTCACCTCCACTCCTGCTGGCCTCCATGAAAACTTTGTTTTCTTGTCCCTGGTTTCTCTTCTCCTTCCACCCAAAGCATCAGCTAACTCATGCAACGCCTGATGTGCTCAAGGCTGATGGGCACTGATGTGAGGATACTGGCTTTTCTCCTTTTTCTCCCCAGTGACATTCTAATTCTAAAGGCATGACTGCAGTTTCAGGTCTATGAAGGAGGAACAGATAGGTTTTGCAAAAACAGCTCTAGTACTCAAGCACTCAAAATACCTGTTTTCTCTGATACTAAAGGTCATTTCATTTAGGACAATTTCAGGAATAACAAGAATAAGAAATACAACCAAATCTGCGCCTGGATCACAGCTGCTCACACTTCTGCTCCTCTTCCACACACACATTTATTTCCAGAATCGCCGCGACCCTCACCTGCAACCATCTTCCTCTCCCCACGGGGCTGCCGAGACTGACCGAGCGCCCTCCACCGCCAGTGCGGAGGCTGCCTCCGCAGAACCCGCATCATCCTCACACGCCAGCGGCCCTGAGCTCATGCTGCTCATTTCCAGAAGGAGGCGGAGGTTCGGGAAGGGGAGGAACTGCCTCAAGGCAGGTCGCAGTGGAACCAGCAGCAGAGTGTGGGCCGCCTGGACTCGGGGCTGCGCTCTTGAGGTTATGCTATATTCAATTAGAGTAAATCAAAGATACACTACAGTGAATTATATATGATCTTATAATAGTTATTTTATAGTTATATGAATATATATAAATTATATATAATTTGCTATAAAATGTAATTACTAAAAATTATATCATTGGTAAATTATAGTACATTTTAAAAAGCTCTCATAATGAACAGATTTATTTCTCAGTACTTTAGTGGCTTAGCTGTGTAATTTATACATTCTGTCAAAATTTCAGTTATTTTTCTTCTGGCTGGTCGAAACTCTTTTGCTTGCCTCTTTTGAATGCTTTTCTGCAGTGTCTGACATCCTAAAATACGTTGGACTATAATTACTTCACAATCAAATTATTAAATTACTTATACTTTTTTTTGCCTAGTATATTTATTTTTTCTGTCACTGGTAAGTAACCACTATTTTCAGAATGATGTTTTACTTTCAATTGAGTTGTAAGGTCCTCAGTAGTATCTTCTAGACACAAACAAACTGAAGGGGTGGTCCATGGTGGCTCAGCAGACAGAGTTCTCGCCTGCCATGCCGGAGACCTGGGTTCCATTCCTGGTGCCTGCCCATGCAAAAACAAGCAAACAAACAAACAAAACTGAAGAGGAGCTTGAAACTCTCAGGAGGTGCTGTATAAGCGAGGTGTGCTGTGGAACCACACCAAAGTTATTCTACAGCCAAATGAACTTAGTCCTCCTTTTAACTTTATCAAATCCATATTGGCTCTTTCAGTTCTCTAGAGCTCAGATTGCCAGATTTAGCTAATAAATATACAAGACACCCTGATAAATTTGAACTTAAGATAACATTTTTTTAACTATAAATGTGTCCCAAATATATCATGAGACATACTAAAAAGTATTAGCTATACTTTCTGAAATTCAAATTTATCTGTGTTCTTTTGGCAAAAATATGTGGGTGGTGGTGGGACTCCTTGGTTCAGGAAGACTTGTTCAGCCCTTGAGTGACCTCACCCGGTTCCTTTTTTTTTTGCCATGGGCAGACTCCAGGAATCCAACCCAGGTCTTCGGCGTGGCAGGTGAAAATTCTGCCACCGAGACACCATTGCACTGCCCACACTCTTCCTTTGAGAAAAATAATGGCTTTCCTGTGAAGCACCCTCTAACTTCTCACAGAGGAGAGTGGGCAGAACTTCATCATGCGAAAGCCACGATGTGGTTTCCTGACGGCCCGCTTCACGTGGCTGCTTGGTGTGTGAGTGAGCGAGTCTCCCTCCAACAACACAGAGCTCTGTAACGAGACCTTGAGCTGATGACTGAGGCAATATTTTAAAACACACTTAAGGAGTCATGTTCCATTTGTTTTGGAGTATCTAATATGTCCTTACATAGCAGAGAGTGGAGTTTGTGGGGCCGGGACTTGAGACTTGAAATTATCTGTACACACTTTGATGAAATGTCCTCTAATACTATTTTATGTAGCTGTGCTGGTTTAAGTGTCTGGTGTACCCCAGAAAAGTCATGTCCTTTAATCCTCATTCAATATTGCTGGCTGGGAGCTTTTTGATTGTTCCCATGAAGATGTGACCCACCCAAATGTGGGAGGTAACTTTTGATTAGATGGTTTCCATGGAAATTTGACTCACCCAATTATGGGTGGTAATTTTTGATTAGATGGTCTCCTTGGAGATGTGTATCCACCCATTCAAGGCGGGGTTGCTTACTGGAGCCCTTTAAGAAGGTACTATTTTGGAAAGAACTACAGAGCCCATGCAGTCAGAGACCTATGAAGATTAAGAAGGAAAATGCCCCTAGGTGGGAGGGTGGTTCATGAAACAAGAAACCAGGAGAGAAAGCTAGCAGATGCCACTATGTTCACCACATGCCTTTCTAGTTAAGAGAGAAACCCTGAACTTTATCAGCTTTCTTGAACCAAGGTATCTTTCCCTGGATACCTTAGATTGAACATTTCTATAGCCTTGCTTTAATTGGGACATTTTCATGGCCTTAGAACTGTAAACTAGCAACTTAATAAATTCCCCTTTTTAGAAGCCATTCCATTTCTTGTATATTGCATTCTGGCAGCTAGCAAACTAGAACAGATTTTGGTACCAGAGAAGTGGGATGCTGCTGTGGTTTGCAAATACCAAACATGTTGGAATGGCTTTTTAAATGGATAAGGGGAAGATTTTGAAAGAATTGTGAAGAGCTTGATGGAGAAGGCTTAGAATGCTTTGAAGAGACTGTTGGTAGAAATGTGGACTCTAAAGATACCTCTGATGAGGTTCTAGACAGAAAGAAGGCATGTGTTACTAGAAACTGGAAGGAAGGCAATCCTTGTTTTAAAATGGCAGATAACCTGGCAAAATTGACTACTGGCTTTGGTTGGAAGGCAGATTTTAAAAGTGATTAACTTGGATATTTTGCTGAAGAAATTTCCAAATCAGGCTGAGGAGAATGCAGCCTGATTTCTCCTCACAGCTTATAGTGAAATGCAACAAGAGAGAGATAAGCTGAGAACTGAACTCTTGGGTACAAAGAAACCACAAATTGATGTTCTGGAAAATTCTGGGCTTCCAAGAAGGGAGACCCCAGAGAATAGGGCCCCATATGAAGATTTAACCAAATGTGGACCCAGTCAGCCATTTCAGAGAAAGCCAGGATTGGAGATGGAGTTATCCAAGAAGGATTTGTGGAAACTCCTTTTGTCTGATGAGCATGATCTAAGGCTACTGCATGGGAAGCCAGTGAGAGTGTTGTTGTATCTGTATAAACAGAACCACTGCCAGTCAGGACTGAGAGGGACAGAGAAGGACACATTGGAGGAAAAATATTTTCAGAGGTAGAACTATGGAAGCTGAAGTTTAGAGTCAAGAAGCCTCAGGCCAGGAGAGCAGACCCACCCAAGCATGTGGAGAGGGTGAGTTTGCCCCAAAGACAGAGGATGGGCCTTCCCCTCATGGCAGTGGAAGAGTTATACCACTTCAGGCCTTAGAGAGGGTGGAGCACATTCCCTACGGATTGGGGAGAGCCTGGCTGCCACCACATGGAGGGGTTGACCATGTGCCCTGGAGACGGCAGAAAGCCTGGGTGCAGCCCTGATCCTTGGAGAGGGTGGAGCTGAGAAAAAGGTCATCTCCCCAGTGTCCCCTAAATTTGCATTAGGAAAGAGGCAGGCTGCTATGTAGGACTGTTGCTTCCTAAAGCCCTGAAGATAAATAACTCTCAAGACTTTGAAATCTAATGGACTCTGCACTGAAGGTTTTTGAAACTGCTTGGGTCCGGTGACCCCTGTGTTCCTTTCAATTTCTCCCTATGGAAATGGGGGTATTTATCCTATGACTGTTCCTCCTTTGTATGTTGGCAGCAGATAACTGGTTCTGAGTTTTACAGTTCTAGAGCTAGAGGAGTTTTGCCTTAGGAAAAGACCATGCCTGTAGCTGACTTTGAGATTTTCTGACTTTGTATTGCATTTGTATTGTTACTGAAATGTTTTAACGTTTTCAGATATTGTTAATTCTCATTCAGTATTGCTGGCTGAGAGCTTTTAGGTTGTTCCCATGGAGATGTAACCCACCCAATTGTGGGTGGTAACTTTTGATTAGATGGTGTTCTAGTTTGCTAGCTGCCAGAATGCAATATACCAGAAATGGAATGGCTTTTTAAAAAGGGGAATTTAATAAGTTGCAAGTTAACAGCTTTTAGGTTGTGGAAATGACCCAATCAAAGCAAGTCTATAGAAAAAAAGTCCAATCTAAGGCATCCAGGGAAAGATATCTTGATTCAAGAAGGCTGATGAAGTTCAGGGTTTTCTCTCAAGTGGAAAGGGACATAGCAAACATGGTCAGGATTTCTCTCTCGGCTGAAATGGAACATGATGTCATCCACTAGCTTCCTTTCCAGCTCCCCAGGAGGCATTTTCCTTCTTTATCTTCAAAAGTTGCCATTTTCATGGCCTTAGAACTGTAAACTAGCAACTAAATAAGTCCCCTTTTTAAGTCATTCTATTTCCGGTGTATCATATTCTGGCAGCTAGCATACTAGAGCAGTAGCCATCATTGCTTTTCTTTAATATTCCATTCATTCTCTTTCTTTATGCTTTCATATGAATTTTTAAGATGTCTTAAATTACACGTAGTCTTATGTGCTTTCTGATATAATGTAATATGAAGTTTATAGTACCACTAGAAAATATTGGCCAAAGAAATTTAAATATTATGAAATCATTGACGCTAACTTCCATTTACAGGATATGTTGGCACTAGAGAAAGAAATTTAAAAATATAATATGGCACTAGATTGCAGATTGCTCTTCAATGCACACTTCCTGAATTTACTCTCTGTCTCTCTTTTTATTAGAAAAGTTGTGGGTTTACAGAAAAATCATGCATAAGGCTCCCATATATCACCCTATTATTAAAACCTTGCATTGGTATGCTACATTTGTTACAATTGATGAAAGCAGTTTTTCATAATTGTACTCACTCTAGTCCATGGTTTACCTGAAGTTTCACTGTAGAGTCATATGGATTTTTTAAAAAATTTTATTCTAGTAACATATATACAACCTAAAAGTTTCCCTTTAAAACACAATCAAATATACAATTCAGTGGTGTTAATTACATTCACATGTTGTGCTACCATCACTACCATCCATTACCAACATCTACCATCACCCAAATAGAAACACTGTTCAATTTAAGCCTTAACTCCCTTTTCCCTCCTCCCACCCCTTCCCCTACTAACCTACAGTCTGGATTCTGACTCAATGAGTTTGCTTATTCTAATTATTTCATATCAGTGAGATTATACAATATTTGTTTTTTTCTGTCTGGCTTGTCTTCAAGGTTCATCCATGTTGTTGTGTGAACCAGGACTTCACTTCTTTTAAGGCTGAATAATGTCCACTGTGCGTATACAGCACATTTTACTTGTCCATTAATCAGTTGATGGACACTTGGGTTGCTTTTTTCTTTTGATGTTTGTGAAAACCTCCTCTATGAATGTTGATGTGCAAATATCTGATCATGCCCCTGCTTTCAATTTTTTGTATATATAACCAAATGTATTACTCTCTTGAGCAGTCCTCTCCCCTTGTATCTAGGCTGGTTTTGCCACTTGTTTATTTTGGCCCATAGAATGCTGTAGAAGTGACATTATGTGACATCCAAGGCTAGGTGACAAGAAGCCTTGCAGCTACTGCTCCTGGATCTCTTGCTTTTTGGGATTCCCTCTTGGAATCCAGCTGCCCTGCCATAAGGAGCTCAGGCCTGGGGAGGTGCCTCCAGTACGTGCTCCTGATGACACCCAGCTGAGCAGCAAGGCTCAGGCTTTCTTCACGTGAGAGCCCTTTCGTCAACCTGAGGGGAGACTGAGAGCCCCAGATTATGTCCAAGTCACAAAACTAAGAGCTAAGAGTTAGATTTAAAATAGTTCAGGGTAAATGAGAGTAGGCCAGACTGGCCATTTACCCTCATCAAGCCTTAGTCTCCCGGGCTTAACCAGCATGGGGCCAAGACCATGAGATGTGCCAGGCAGCCCACAGCACTGAGGCTGGGAATGACTCATGTTGCCAATTACTACCAGCTATTGAAGACTTATCAATTATGTTTAGGTGGCCCTGGTTCTGTGAATACATTTAGGTAAGTACTTAATGAATAGGGATCTGGTTAACATTCTTTCAAAGAGTCACTAAAAATAAAGAAAAGGATCACTGCATTATAATGTCAAAAATGACCTTTACACTGTTTTGGTGCTTTTTACACTTAAATCAATAGTGTAACAAAATGATAAATAATGGCTCACACCTTTTTCCACGAGTGGTCCTTTTATAAGGGAGGCTGAGATCCTCATATTAAATTCATGTTACGTCACAAAATTAAGAACTAAAGGTTAAACTTAAAATAGTTAAGGATAAATTGACTCATCTTGATGTAGACAACTTTATAAAAATCTTTAAAATTCTGTTGTGAGCTGAAGCAGTGCTAAAAACTCATTCTTTTGAAATGACCCTAATAAGAAATGACTCTTCTGAATATGAAAAATGTTAAATTAATTATTAAATTATATTTTTAAGCCATCCATACACCCTAATATTATCCCAGATTCTTTGACAAAGGCCTTGATCTTTTTCGGTAGACATAACTTGTGAATCAAGAGGAAAACTGTTCTTGTGTGATAGCAAGAGAATAAAAGCAACTCATTTACTTTTTGCAAATAAGCAAAATTTTTAAGAATTCACTATTGGTTATTAAATGCCAATATGACTAGAGAATTTTTCTTCCTTCTTTCTGTTCATTTGAAAAATATAAATCCATAATTCAAGAACATCAAAAAAAAAATCTCTTTTTCCCCAAAAGCTCTGCTGATACACTGGTTAAGATAACTCTTTGAGACAGAAGTCAACAGGAATATGCTCTTATTTGTAAAATGAATTGGTTTTTAAAGCACTATGATAAACAAGTTTCTTGATGTTTCTTATAGAACAAGACTTTCTATTTTTTGGATCCACTTTTGATCCTATGAAGAACATATTTACAGAAGGCTCCATGGATAATTTAGAGGTGATCATATAGGTTCAAAAACATAAGAAGATATTAAGCTTAGTACCAATAAAACATTAATGGGCTTCTTGCCAAATGCAGGGTCTTAGAGCTGGTATAGAATAATCTCTCACAAAAAGTAGTCTCTTAAAAATAAAGCTGAGGGTCCAGAGTTCCAAGATGGTGGCTTAGTGAGGTGTGGAATTTAATTTGTCTGCCAGAGCAGCTAGTAAATAGTCAGGAACAGGACAGGCACACAGCATGCACCAGCCTGGACAAGCTGGATCAGCTGTGGTCCCACCCAGAACTGTGAGTTCCTGAAGCTAAGAGGCTGGTGACCCTCCCCCACAGGCTGGTTCCCAGACAAGAAAGGAAAGAGACTTTACTAGCAGCAGTAGCTGAGCTTAACTAAGCTCCAGTTGAGGAATTGACAAATTCTGGCTACTAAAATAGACCCCTAGCTTGGATAAACCTCGAATAAAAACTAAAGTTACTGATTTTTGCCCCAGCACAGAGGAGGTAGGGCTGATGGGGAAGAAAAAAACACACAGAGGTTTTTTGGATTGGACAGCACAAAAAACTTGAAAAGGTCTGGACCCTAAAAAAGGAAGAGGGGGGACATAGGCCCTAGAGATACATAGAGCAACATATAGACTTAAGCTCTTGATTAAGAAATCCAAGGAAAGGGGTCCTGCTCTGAAAAGGATTTTTTTTTTTTTGCTTTGTTTCTACTGGTTAACTGCCCATTAGATAAAACTACAAGGCTTCTTAGGCTTCAACTGCCCCAGGCAAGGGCAGAATTAAGGTTGTCTGAGAGACAAAGAGACTGGACAGCTGAAAGGAAGTAACTCCCTAGAGACTGTGCCTTCCCCAGGAGAGGGATGGGGCCCAGCTCAGGTGGAAACCTTCCCTCAAGGAATTCAGACCCCAGGTACTGGAAAACTGAAGGAATTAAGGCCAGCCTACAATCTCTTCTCTGTCTTAGCCATGCCCCCCAGCAGGGAGAGTCTGCTGAAGTTAAAAGGTACCACATCATTTTATGCTGGTGGGACCCATGGCAGATAAGTGCCACATAAAGGGAAGGATCAGAAAAACACAGTCCAGAAGCTTCATAAGAAAGTTTGTCAACCTGCTGGGTCTCACCCTCATGGAAAACTGATGCAGGTGACTCTTTCTTCCTGAGAGGAGGTCAGTCTGGTCTGGAAAAATCTGACTGGGGTCTATAATATCTAAGTAAACCCTCCTAAGGGAAAAAAAAAGGCTCCGTACAGGAAAGGCAAGAAACAAGAAACTAAGAACTGAAAAATTCTGATCCATTAAACAAAATCTATGGTAGAGGTCTAGAATAAACTGAACTGAATGTCCAAAAACAGATAGAAAACAGAGCCATCCAGCAAGAAAATCCTAGGTAAAAGAGTGAAAACAATCTCCAGAATAAACTAATAGGAAATTAAATGCCTAGACACTAGCAAAAAATAACCAGTCATACTAGGAAAATTGAAGGAACAAACCAACAACTCCAATGAGATACAGCAGTTGAAACAATTAATTTGAACAGGATGTTCAAACAGACATGGAAAGTTTCATCAAAAATCAAATCAACAAATTGAAGGAAGATATGAAGAAGGCAATGGGTGACCTAAAAGAACAAATCAAAAGTCTGAAAAAATAAATCACAGAACTTGTGAGAATGAAAGGCATGGTAGAAGAGTTGAAAAAACAATGGAAACTTACAATATTAGATTTCAAGAGGCAGAAGAAAGGATTAGTGAACTGGAATATGGGACATCTGAAATCTGACGAGCAAAAGAAAACATAGGGAAAAGTATGGAAAATTTGAGCAGGGACTCAGGGAATTGAATGAGAACATGAAGCACTTGAATATATGTATTGTGGGTGTCCCAGAAGGAGAAGAGAAGGGAAAAGGAGGAGAAAGACTAATGGAGGAAATTATCACTGAAAATTTACTAACTCTTATGAAAGACTTAAAGTTACAGACCCAAGAAATGCAACATACACCAAACAGAATAGATTCAAACTGACATACTCCAAGACACTTGCTAATCAGAATGTCAGATGTCGAAGAGAAAGAGAGAATTTTAAAAGCAGCAAGAGAAAAGCAATTCATCACATACAAGGGAAGTCCAATACGACTATGTGTAGGTTTCTCAGCAGAAACCATGGAGTTGAGAAGACAGTGGGATGATATATTTAAGATTCTAAAAGATAAAAACTGCCAACCAAGAATCTGTATCCAGCAAAATTGTCCTTCAAAAATAAGGGGGAAATTAAAGCATTTTCAGGCAAAAAAAAATCACTGAGAGAATTTGTGACCAAGAGACCAGCTCTGCAAGAAATACCAAAGGGAGCACTAGAGACAGATAGGAAAAGACAGGAGAGAGAGGTGTGGAGAAGAGTGTAGACATGAAGACTATTAGTAAAGGTAAAAAGAAGAAAAAAATAGATTTGACATATAAAATCCAAAAGACAAAATGGTAGAAGAAAATACTTCCCTTACAGTAATAACAATAAATGTTAATGGATTAAACTCCCCAATCAAAAGACATAGACTGGCAGAATGGATTAAAAACCAGAACCCATCTATATGCTATCTACAGGAAACACATTTTAGACCCACCCAAGGGCAAACATAGGTAGAAAGTGAAAGGTTGGGAAAAGATATTTCAAGCAAACAACAATGAGAAAAGAGCAGGAGTAGCTATGTTCATATCCAACAAATTAGACCTCAAATGTAAAACAATTAAAAGAGACAAAGAAGGACACTATGTATTAATAAAAGGAACAATTCAACAAGAAGACATAACAATCATGAATATTTACACACTGAGCCAGAGTGCTTCAAAATACATGATGCAAACATTGAAATCACTGAAAAGAGAAATAGACACATCTACTATAATAGTTGGAGACTTCAATTTCCTGCTCTCATCAATGGACAGAATATTTAGACAGAAGATCAATAAGGAAACAGAGAAATTGAATAATACAATAAACAAACTAGACTTAACAGACATTTATAAAGCATTACACCCAAAAATACCAGGATACACCTTTTTCTCAAGTGCTCATGGATAATTCTCAAGGATAGACCATATGCTGGGTCACAAAGCAAGTCTCAATAAATTTAAAAAGATTGAAATCATACAAAACAATTTCTCAGATCATAAAGGAATGAAGTTGGAAATCAGCAATAGGCAGAGGGCCAGAAAATTCACAAATATATGGAGATTCAACAACACACTCTTAAACAACCAGTGGGTCAAGGAAGAACCACTTTTTGGGATGCAGCAAAGGCAATGCTAAGAGGAAAATTTATTGCCCTAAATGCCTATTCAAAAAAGAAGAAGGAGCAAAAATCAAGGAATTAACTGTTCACTTGGAAGAACTAGAGAAAGAACAGCAAACTAACCCCAAAGCAAGCAAAAGGAAAAAAGATAACAAAGATTAGAGCATAAATAAATGAAATTGAGAACATGAAAACAATTGAGAAAATCTACGAAACCAGAAGTTGGTTCTTTGAGAAAATCAGAAAAATTGATGGACCTTTAGCAAGGTTGACAAAAAGAAGAGAGAGGATGCAAATAAATAAAATTAGAAATGGAAGCGGAGACATAATCACTGATCCTGAAGAAATAAAGGAGGTAAAGAGGGGATACTATGAACAACTTTATGCTAATAAACTAGACAATGTAGATGAAATGGACAACTTCTTAGAAAAGCATGAACAACCAACATTGACTCGAGAAGAAGTAGATGACCTCAACAAACCAATCACAAGTAAAGAAACTGAATCAGTCATTAAGAAGCTCTCCAAAAAGAAAAGCCCAGGAGCAGCTGGCTTCACATTTGAATTCTATCAAGCATTCAAGAAAGAATTAGTACCAATCCTGCTCAAACTCTTCAAAAAATTGAAGAGGAGGGAAGGCTACCCAACTCAATCTATGAAACCTACATCACCCTCATACCAAAACCAGACAAAGATACTGCAACAAAAGAAAATTACAGACCAATCTCTCTAATGAATATAGATGCAAAATTCTTCAACAAAATATTTGCAAATTGAATCCAGAAGCCCCTTAAAAGAATTATACACCGTGACCAAGTTGGATTCATCCCAGGTATGCAAGGATGGTTTAACATAAGAAAATCTATTAATGTGATACACCATATCAACAAATCAAAGCATAAAAAGCACATGACCATCTTGATTGATGCAGAAAAGACATTTGACAAAATTCAACATCCTTTCTTGTTGAAACACTTCAAAGGATAGGAATAGAAGGGAACTTCCTCAATATGATAAAGGAAATACATGAAAAACCCACAGCTAACATCATTCTCAATGGGGAAAGGCTGAAAGCTTTCCCTCTAAGATCAGGAACAAGACAAAGATGTCCACTGTCACCATTGTTATTCAACATTGTGTTGGAAGTTCTAGCCAGAGCAATTAGACAAGAAAAAGAAATATAAGGCATCAAAATTGGAAAGGAAGAAGTAAAACTCTCACTGTTTGCAGATGATATGATATTATGTGTTGAAAACCCTGAAAAATCCACAGCAAAACTAGTACAGCTAATAAATGAGTACAGCAAAGTGGCAGGTTACAAGATCAAAACTCAGAAATCTGTAGTGTTTCTATACACTAATAATGAGCAATCTGAGGGGGAAATCAAGAAAAAGATTCTACTTATAATTGCAACCCCAAAAATAAAATATTTAGGAATAAATTTAACTAAGGATACAAAAGACTTAAACAAAAACTATAAAAAATTGCTAAAAGAAACCACAGAAGACCTAAATAAATGAAAGGGCATACCGTGTTCATGGATTGGAAAACTAGATATAGTTAAGATGCCAATTCTACCTAAATTGATTTATAGATTCAATGCCTTACCAATTAAAATCCCAAAAACTTACTTTACAGAAATAGAAAAACCAGTAACAAAATTCATCTGAAAGGGCAGGGTGCCCTTAATAGCTACAAATATCTTGAGAAAGAAAATGGAGTGGGGGGATCTTATACTATCTGACTTTAAAGCATATTATGAAGCTACAGTGGTCAAAACAGCATGATATTGACATCAAGAAAGATACCGACCAATGAAATCGAATGAGTGTCCAGATGTAGCCCTCTTATCTATGGACAATTTATCTTTGATAAAGTTGCCAAGCCAACCCACCTGGGACAGAACAGTCTCTTCAATAAATGGTGCTTGGAGAAGTGGATATCCATATGCAAAAGAATAAAAGAGGATCCATATCTCACACTCGTACAAAAATTAACTCAAAATGGATCAAAGACCTAAACATTAGAGCTAAGACCATAGAACATCTAGAAGAAAATGTAGAAACATATTTTATAAAACTTGTAATAGGAGGCAGATTCCTAGACTTTATACCCAAAGCACAAGCATTGAAGAAAGACAAATGAGAACTCCTCAAAATTAAACACTTTTGTGCATCAAAAAACTTTGTCAAGAAAGTAAAAAGTAGCCTATGCAATAGGAGACAATATATGGAAACCACACATCAGACAACATTTTAGTATCCAGAATATATAAAGAGATTCTTCAACTTAACAACAAAAAGACAAACAACCCAATTAAAAACTGGACAAAATACATGAATAGACACTTCTCAGAAGAGAAAAAACAAGTGGCTAAAAGGCACATGAAAAGATACTCAATTTCCCTGGCTATTAGGGAAATGCATATCAAAACCACAATGAGATATCATCTCATACCCACCAGGATGGCCATTATCAATAAAACAGAAAATGACAAGTGCTGGAGAGGATGTAGAGAAAGAGGCACATTTATCCACTGTTGGTGGGAATGTAAAATGGTACAACTGCTGTGGAAGGTAGTTTGGCAGCTCCTCAGGAAGCTAAGTACAGAATTGCCATATGACCAGGCAATACCATTGCTAGGTATCTACTCAGAGGACATAAGGGCAAGGACACAAATGGACATTTGCACACCAATGTTTATAGCATTATTTACAATTGCCAAGAGATGGAAACAGCTCAAATGTCCATCAACAGACGAGTGGCTAAACAAGCTGTGGTATATAATTATGATGGAATATTATGCAGCTATAAGACAGAATAAAGTCATGAAACACGTAACAACATGGATGGGCCTTGAGGACATTAGTCTGAGTGAGATTGGCCAGAAACAAAAGGAAAAATATTGTATGGTCTTACTGATATGAACTGGTATTCATAACATTATGAATGAACTTGGAGAATTTCAGTTAAAAACAGAGGTCATCAAGAGATAGAAATAAGGTAGAAATTGGATAAGTGGTGCTGAAAGGATACAGATTGCACAACAGAACTGATTGTAAAAATTCAGAGATAGATAGCACAATACCACCTGATTGTAGCACAATAATGTTAGTACACTGAATGAAGCTGAATGTAAGAATGATAGAGGGAGAAGGGCTGGGGGCACATATGAAACCAGAAGGAAAGATAAATGTTGAAGACTGAGATGATATAATCTAGGAATGCCTAGAGCATACAATGATAGTGAGTAAATGTAAAAATAAAAAAAAATGTTTTTGCATGAGGAAGAACAAATAAATGTCAATATTGCAGGGTGTTGAAAATAGATGGTCATTTATATTTTAAAACTTAAACTTCTGTGTGAAACTAAAGCAAAAAATGTTTATTTGGTACAAAATTTATATTTTGACTAGTTCATTTCCTAATTTAACTTATATGGACAGTTTAATGAGCACCGTAAATATGTGGAACCTTGAATAGGGCATGAGATTTTGTAGGTTTGTCCAGGTCAGTGTGATGCCCCAATAAATCCCAGAGTGATTTGAACAGTGAATAAAGAAGTATTTCCAAAGTCCCCTTGGGAGAATGGTGAGAAAGGGGGAAAATTCAACTTCCCCATTTGGAGAATTCCTGATATTCTCACAAGCAGTGGGGGCAACCGAATCAATGGGCTGAGCCCTCAATCTTGGGGTTTGTTCATATGAAACTTATCCCTGCAAAGGATAGGTCAAGCCTACTTAAAATTAGGCCTAAAGTTACCCCCAGAGAACCTCTTTTGTTGCTCAGATGTGGCCTCTCTCTCTCAGCCAACATGACAAACTCACCATGCTCCCCCTCTCTATGTGGGACACAACTCCCAGGGGTGTAAACCTCCCTGGCAATGTGGGACAGAAATCCTAGAATGAGCTGGGACTCAGAATCAAGGGATTGAGAAAATCTTTTCAAATGAAATAGGGAGGAGCAAAATGAGACAAAATAAAGTGTCAGTGGCTGAGAGATTTCAAACAGAGTCGAGAGGTTATTCTTATGCAGTATATAGATATCCCCTTTTTAGTTTAAGGTGTATTTGAGCGGCTAGAGGGAAGTGCCTGAAACTATAGAGCTGTGTCCAGTAGCCATGTTTAATGAGTAAAAAATATGGATAAAAATAAATAAATAAACAAATAATAGGGGGAACAAATGTTAAAATAAATTGAGTAGAATGAAAAAGAATAAAGCTGAGAATGCTTTTTCTTGGTAACCCAAACCTTCAAAATTAGGATCTTTTATATCTCTAGGGTGCCCCCTCTTCCTTGCTTTTATATTTATTCTATGTTAGCCTGGGAAAGCATCAGAGAAATCCAGGGATTTCCCTGTAGTGCTGGAAGCTGTTGGCCAGCCTAGGGGATTAGCATCAAGCGGGTAACTTTGTCTCTTGCAATGCTCAGGCTATGTCCTTCCCTTCTCACTATTTCCCTCCCAAGAGTGACTGCTTTCTTTTTGTGTATTTCGTATCTTATCTTCTAACCAGACCCATCAGGTCATTTATCCTGAAGGCAGAGTGATACCTGCCAGCAGGAAATGCCCTTGCTCTAGATATGTCCCATTATAGAACAGTCTAAAACACATCTCAGTTTGCAGGGTACCTGAAAAAAATAAATATAAAACAATATACATTTTTACATATGTTACTTATAACATAAACACATTATTTACATGTTTAAAAATTCATAAAGTCCATCAAGTTTTGTCCATGATTCTCAACATGTCTGAGAAATACGGAAAAGCACAAATATAGCTCACCTTATTTATATTTTTGCTTTTAAAAGATTGTTCAATACAAATACATGAGCACATTAAGTTTGGGGCATGTTCCCAGAGCAAAGTTAGGGCTCCTATCTACTCTACACTTGCCCTACTACATTTTGTAAGTGAGTTGAGGTTCATTCTGCTTTGCTGTCTCATTAAATCTCACACTGTATGGAATAGATCAGAATTCTCTTTTGCAGAAAAGCTTTCTAAAGTGAGAAATTATATTAAATAAAAAGTCACTTTATTGGAAAGTCAACATTTGTTAAACTTACATGTCTAAAAAGAGTTTTCATCAATGAAAAGTAGGGGTTGGATTGGAAAACATCAGAAGGATGGAAGAAAGACACTGTAATTTCGGTTTAATGTAACCTGGTAACTTTTCGTTTTCCCCACACTTGTTGTCGGAGCCTTTGGGGATGCAGAGCTGGTGAAGACACTTCCGCCTGCACAGCCAGTAAAGTCAGCATGACTGCAACAAAACAGGTCTCCAAAGCTGTGCTGAGGAGGCAGACAGCCTTTAGACTGGGAGAAGAGCTGCTGCTTCAGACACTGTGGTTGGAAGGGGCCTTCATTTGCCACGTAGGAGGAGCAGGTGCAGCGCCTTTTCCCGGACTGCAGCCCTATTCTTTGTCCTTCTGTTCCCAGATTGTGTTTCTCCTTGGGCAGTCAGAGCCACAGAAGGCGGTGATAAGGTGTTCGGTGAGCCTGTACTGCCAGGCTTTCTCCCGACAAGGACTGGGAAAAAGGGAGCACTCCCATATTCTTTCTCCCCTCCTGAAATTACAGATTCCAGTGACAAATGAATACAAGTCTTGTTAGCATGGTTGATATACATTTTTTCCCCTTTTAAGCCATTATGTCACTTTCACTTTTCAAGGTTCAAGATTTCCCAGTCTTTTCAATGACTTGAATTTAAATCTTCTGTTTTGCGTGTTTTTTGCTCCATCATAAAACCAATCCTCAAAATCAGCTCCAGGAGAATTCCCCATCAAAATGCATTTAGCATATCCTGTAAAATAAGTTATTTTTGGAGATTTAGATCTTATAAGCTGTACAAATCCGGAAGCATATTGGTATTTTCTCCAGTACTTTTCTGTAAATTGTCAAAGCTGAACCTACTGATGTTTTCAGTAGGTGATGGTTTTGCCAACTTTTAAAAAAATTATTTTTATTGAGAATTCTTCACACACATACAGTCCATAAGTGGTGTAAAAGCAATGGCTCACAATATCATCACATAGTTGTGTATTCATCACCATGATCATTTCTAGAACATTTGCATCACTCCAGAAAAAGAAATACAAAGAAAAAAGGAAAAAAACTCATGCTTCCTATACCCTTACTCCTCCCTGTCATTGACCAGTAGTATTTCAATCTACCCAATCTTTTTTCCTTATCCTCTCTATTATTTACTTATTTTTAATCATTTTCTTTTTACTCATCTGTTCATACCATAGATAAAAGGAGCATCAGACACATGGTTTTCAAAATCACACAGTCGCACTGTAAAAGCTATATCTTTATACAATCATCTTCAAGAATCAAGGCTATTGGGACACAGCTCAACAGTTCCAGGTACTTCCCTCCAGCCACTCCAATGCACTGTAAACTAAAAAGGGATATCTATTTAATGTGTAAGAATAACCTCCAGGATAACCTCTCAACTCTGTTTGAAATCTCTCAGCCACTGAACTTTATTTTGTCTCATTTCTCTCCTCCCCCTTTCAGTCAAGAAGGTTTTCTCAATCCCTTGATGCTGAATCCCACTTCATTCTAGGATTTCTGTCCCACGCTACCAGGGAATTTTACACCCCTGGGAGTTATATCCCACATAGAGGGGAGGGCAGTGAGTTCACTTGCTGAGTTGGCTTTGAGAGGGGCTGTCCAGCTCTCTTAATGACAAGCAGCACATTGCTACTTTTTTTGGTGCTTCCCAGACCTGGGATATAAGCATATATGTGTCCCAATGAAAAAACCAACGAAGCTGCTGGAGAGTAGGGGTTGCAGTTTTGGCATGAGGCTGCTGCTTCCTTTTCCATCAGTAGCCTCTGAATAGAGAATAGCTAATGGAGACATTAGTTGGAAGGATATAGAAACCTTTTGATATCCTCCTTAATGGAAATTTGGTTGTTTGTTTATCAGTGAGTATATTTTTAATGGTATTAATATAATTTTCTGATGGACAGGCTCTCATTCTATTTTGGAGTATTTTACTTCTAGAGATGATAAATTCAGCAAAAGCTATTAGGCCATCAGTGAGGGAGTGGAGCAGACAGCATTGAGTCCCCTTTTGCTGATGGCCAGTTGTGTGGCCTTCGGCGAGTCACTTGTTGTTCTAGTTTGCTAACTGCTGGAATGTGATACACCAGAAATAGAACAGCTTTTAAAAAGGGGAATTTAGTAAGTTGCAAGTTTACAGTTGTAAGGTCATGAAAATATCCCAAGTATATAAGGTAAAAGAGGTTACTTTCACTCAGGGAAGGCCGATGAAGTTCAGAGTTTCTTTTTCAACTGGATGGGCACTTGGTGACATCTGCTAGCTTTCTTTCCTGGCTTCTTATTTCATGAGGCTCCCCCAAGGGCATTTTCCTTCTTCATCTCCAAAGGTCTCTGGTTGTATGAGCTGTCATGGTTCTTGTGGCTCTAAAAAGGGACTCTCTCCAAAATGTTTCCTCTTTTAAAGGATTCAGTAAACTAGTCAAGACCCACTTGGGATGGGTGGGATCACAGCTCTGTGGAGATAATCTAATCAAGCCCCCAAAATATAGTGCTAAATAAGGGCTTAAAAGAAACAGCTGCCTCCAAAAGATTGGATTAGGATTAACCTTGGATTTCCTGGAGTACATAATCCTTTCAAACTGGCACATTCGTCCTTGTTGGACTTTAGTTTTGTTGCCCATCTGAAAGAAGAGGAATGGTTATATGCTAATGTCTCTATTTGTTTTTCTGTCTTATTTTGGCAAATGAAGTGACTGGGGAATGATCTTTAAAAGGAGTTAAGCTTTCTACTGGGGATAGAATAAGAGAAATGGACTTTAAAATGCTTCACAAGAAATATTGTATCAATAAATGTTGTGAAGCAGTTAAATGAGATTGTTGGTAGGGAACATGTGACTAAAATTAACAGCGAGCAGTTGTGTTTCTAGATAGATGATACTTTGGCAAGTAGAAGAACAGGTTCTAATACATTTTCTCTAGTCTCATAATTTTTTATTGGATTTTTGATGTTATCTCCAGAAATTATGTTTTCAGGCCCTGTGGATTGGGGTCAAGTAATCCATTTTAAACAAGTTTCCACAGCATTTCTTTTCTTTTTCTTTCCCAGTTATGATGTTTAAAATAATAACTTTATTGTGATTTAATTCACATACTATAGATTCATAGATCTAAAATATACAGTTCACTGGTCTTTAGTGTTAGCACTAGTGTAGCTGTGCAATCTTCACACCAACCTTAGGGCATTTCCATCCTCCCCAGAGGAAACCCCTTACCCATCGCAGTCACGCCCCACTCTCGTGTGCACCTTGCTTTCTGTTTCTATGGATTTGCCTGCTCTGGACATTTCATACAAACGGAGCCATAAGCATGTGTCTTCTGTGACAGGCACCCTTGCCTGAGTGGAATATACGTAACTTCCCTAGCACAGTGTACGTGTCCATGTATGTTTTTAAATAGATAATGGACATATGCTTATATCAGACTATTGTTGCTCACGTGAGTAACACATTTGAAGCAGCATCTAAATGAAAACTTTACCCAAAGTATTGATATCTCTCGTCCCGAATGCTTTTTTTTTGTAGAAACATTTAAAGCCCTTTGAATTGAGAACTTTAAAACTTGAGATTGCCATAATTTTAAATACAACTCACAAGAATCTAGAATTTTACTTATGAGGGTAATATTTTTTGTTCATAAAGGAATGCCTTGTATTTTAAAAGTCTTTAATCTCAGCTCAAAAAAACAATGTTACTTCGCAATAATCTCTTACCACAATGTTGTTCATAACCAGCGTTTAAAGTGGTAAATTCAACATATATATGTGCACTTGGGGTAGTAAAACATCTTTTTTCACTTATTTCTCTGGCATGAGTTTGAATATCTACTCTGAAATTAACTAGTTCACATAATCTCTGAATATATCTAAACATATTTGAAAGCCATAAAATTAGATTGAAAAGGCTTTTATGTTTACTTTTGTCCTGAAGAGATTCCTTTTATTATCTATAAGACATAAATGTATGTAAGAAGATTTAGAGTTTATTAGACTTATTTCAGTGAATAAGATAAATTTTTATTTTTCTATAATTTTAAGGCAGACTCTTCAACCATTTCTTCATATGATGATGTTTTTATAATATTGTCTTATTTAGAGAGATATACAAGATTATTCAGTTTTTATTGTAGCATGATGGTCAAAACTTGTTCTTTTATTTTTTATAATTAGGATGCACAAAATATGAGATTTCACATGCAGATATTTTTGCAATTTGTTATAGTACTGCTGCAGATTTGTGTGCTAAAATCACAGGAATTCTAAATCATTCATCTTTGCATGATTTTATAAAAAATGTATTACACTTACATAATCAAGTATGTTAGTGAAAAAATAGAACTTCTGTTTTCTTCAGGCAATAGCAAGCTAATTATCTGCTTAGAATTTTATGCAACAGGTGATTAGATGAATTTTCTGAACAGTAAGTTCTGGCTCCATGCATTTCACATATGCTTTCTCTTCCACAGCTCACACCACCTGCTGGGCTTCTTAGGGCCCTTGTGAACGGGGCAGGGTGCAGGGGAGTGTTCCTGCAGCCTGGGAGTCAACCTCCCACAGGCATGGCTGGAAATATCTTCACCATACATGAGAGTGACTGCGAGCCACATAGTATATCTCCAACTCAACTTTCCATTAGCTGGATCCAAATTTTGCATCCACTCCAATGCCACCTGCCATGAGGGAAGTATGATGAAGGGACATCAGAATGGAATGGTCTCAATCAACTGCAGTTAAGATGTCTAACTTTTAAAATTTATCAAAACCCATGATTGCACTGGCACATCGCCAAGGTCTCTCCAGCCTGGGAGGTTTAAACTTCAGTGGCTGCCCAGCATTAGTCTCTGTTCTTTGCTTATTGTGGTGATTGTTTCTCTCCCTGCTTCCGACTCCATGATGGACTCTATCACATCTGCAGTCCAGCCTCCATAGGGCAACCTCTGCTTTGCTTCCCTCTTGCTCCTGAGCTCTGGCTTGTCTCACTACTCCTGGCTGGCTTCTCAGCTCTTCTGATATTTTTGTAATTAATTATAGGATTAAATTGCCACTTTGAGCTACCTGCTTTCCTCCCTCTGCCCATATCTGGGCAAGCTGATGGGAGGTGCTGGTGCTTCTTGTCCAAAGCACAGACAAGAACCTTGTCCCGGCCCCACTGCTAGCCAGCCATAAAGTCCCTCTGCAGTGTCCTGTCTTTGATCCTAGGCAGGCTGCCTGCTCTCTCCAGAAAGCCTGCATATGTGAGGTGCACAGCTGTTTAAACCCTGTTTGTGCAGGAGAGCACCACCCAGTCTGGACATCAAAACTCTGCTCTGGGTGGAGGGCCATCGGCTCTGCGAAGGGGCTACAACACTGAGCTGTTTCCGTATCTAAAGTCCACAATTCTGGTTACTCATTGAGGCATGTTTATGTAGACCCTGGTTCCATACACAGACTCAACTATGTTCTCCTTATGGGAGGAAAATTGCCTTAGACGCCATCACATGGTGTTACTTGGTCTCGTTTCTTTGCCGGGTTTAAGAAATCATAAATCCATTGTGAGCTGCTACTCAGAAAGCCCTTGTTTGCATTGCAACAGAGAGGCTTACGAACTGTTAACGCTGAAATATTTTCTCAATGAGGAATCTGGGAACATGTGATGGAAAGGATCTTCTCATTCCTGTAACTTTACATAAAAATCCTGATAAAAGATATAGGCTTCTATTGTTTTGATGCCAGCTGCAGGGGCCCACTGAACCTCTTCAGACATTTCAAGTTGGGTGTGGAGATACTTGGCTCTTTGTCTTTCCCACCCACTCCTTGTGTCAGGAGACTGCACTTTTCCCTCTTCTGGAAGGGTTGGAAGTCCATCACTGTGAATACACTGTGGGATGATGTATCACAGGGATGCTGAACTCTTACGTGCTCTGGAATGCACCTTAGAAAAGAGCATCATGCTGTAGTAGAAAATGGATTACGCAGCATCTGCGCTGGCAGTAGCATTATAGAACTCTGGCAAAAAGACAGCAAATGGATAGTTGCTGAATGAATGCAAGTGGTACAAAAGGCATGTTTTTCCTTCTGCAGATGTTCTCTGTGTTAGTGAGATGCTATTTCTTCTCAGATGTATCATTTCTTTCTCCCTGCTAATAGGCCATCTGACAACCACCTTATTTTGTAAGGCATTTAACAAAGTATGGAGGGGAATTTTCTTTATTCTTAAAGGCCTAGAAATTAACCAAAGATTTTCCTCATCTTCCCACATCTTGTCAATTAGTGATCTGAATAGATTTTCCAGACCAAACGACCAGAAGGGCAAAGTTCAAATTCACAAGGCAATCAGTGTAACCAAAATTAAAACAGTTTTTGAAAAAGAATTACAAATGTGAGGTTTATTCAAATAATGCTAAGTTAGAGCTTGATAGGTAAAGTTCTGTGGGTAAATACCCATCACTGCTGCAGATGGCTATTGCCTCCTCAGAAATATTGTATATCTGCACCTTATGCCATTACTGCTCAGATGCACCATTATTGTATATGCTGAGAAAGAAAAAATATTTCCAGGTAAACTCTGACATAATACTTTCTTATTATACGTGATTTTTCTGCACAATTTTGTCTTCTGTGCCGTGAAAAGCACTTGTGATACTGCCTCACGTGAACACAATGGTCTGTGAGGGTTCTCTGACTTTCTCCTTAGGCATTGACTCTCTTTCTAATAGTTTAATGTTTGCACTTTCTCAATCATTACAGATAGTAAAAAGGGAGCATGCAGACATCAACCTGGAAATCGTTGTAAATGACCATTGACCTCGTGTGCAAAACCACACTGAGGTGACCTTATGTACCTCACCAATCCAGAAATGCAAAATTTTTTTGAACTCTTCAAAAACTTTTAAAGTTTTGAAAGACAAAGGAAGCTTGAGAAAACATCCCAGATTAAAGAACATTAAAGAAACAAAACTGTAACTGCAATATGTGATCCTGTACTGGGATCTGAGTTTGGGAAAAGTTGCTATGGAAAATATTTTGGGGATGATTGATGATATTTGCATAGGAATTTTATATGACAGAATAGTACTGAATTAATAGAATAAAATAATTAGATCATTGTATTGCGTTTGTTAAAGTTTTCTTTATTGTAAAATATAACATATACACAAAGAACAGATTTCAGAGTTGGTCATGGGTGACATTTTCATATTTTTATTACTTCAGTGTAGTTTCATGCATGAATTTAATGTGCACAGATGACAAGCCATGCTCCCCTAACTTCTTGGGGAGCATGATTAAACCACTTCACTTCTTAGCTGAGGCCAGCCTGCAGTGCATGCAAGGAGGCTTTAGCAAATGGATGCGTGCATTTTCTTTACCTCTCTTTTGTGAGTAATTTAACGGTCAATGTAACATGTTCAGGCAACCTCTATAAACAGGCTTTCTTAACTCAAGTGTTGTGGCTGCATCAGAAACTCATTTTCCACTCACAAGGACACCAGAACCCATTTCACAAAGCACAGAAGTCTGTTGCTTTTTGTTCTTTCCATGAGGATCAAGACATTTTAATATCTTTTCCTTTTGTGGATAAGAGAAAGAGGACAAACATTTACAATCTGTTGCTTTTTCCACTCTTCTTGGCAAGAGCAAGATAACCTTGAGAACAATCATGAATGTCTAGTAAAGTAGTTTCACACAGTCTAAGGAATTAGGACATTTCTTTTTTCTTTGACTATGTTTGCATTAGTGGAATAGATATTTCCATAAGAAGGAGTTACATTTATAAACATTTTTCTTGATAACAAAATTATAAGAAACAAAACTATCACATTGGGATGAAATTTTATGTAGGTTTCAGTTTAAATGAATAACACTATGTATAAAAAATTAATTCCGTAGTGACTATAGAATAACTTTTATTTTGCTGAATGCCCAGGATGGTATGTCTAATATTTCAAAGTATGGAAAGTTAAAATCACAATGAGTAACTCTGAACCAGAATTTTATTCTATTCAACAATAATATAGAATGCTTCAAAAGTGAGTTGATTAGAACAGATCCAATATTGCAAAAAGACTTTTAAATTAAAGAATGCTACTTCATGATATCTAGATGAATTAAGGAAGCACATTTGAAAGTCTAAGTATGAATTTTCTAAGAAAAATTAAATTCTGATGAACTGATAGTCATCATTTATTTGCCTTGAGGCAACGAGTATAGAATTTCTGCCGTGTTTCAATACAATGAACTTGAAAAACCATCTGTTTTGAAAATCTTCAACTAATGACAATAGATCATATCAGAAAAAAGATGGGGGTAGGGGTGGGCAGACATTCAGTACCTACCTACCAAAAGTTTGATAAGAATTTTATTTTTGGAAGTAATTTGAACAGCCTGAGCAGGCAGTTCACAGTGACTAGAGGCTGCCTTTTGGGACAGTTACCTACTCAAAGGCGTGGGCAGAAACGCTGGTTGGGACATGAGAAGAGCAGCAGCAGGCAGAGGCCAGAGGGCACAGGCCACAGGGCAGTGAGCAGAGCCAAGGGCAGGGTGGGTGAAACTGCACCCTAGCACGACTAAGGCGTGGGCACGCAGCTCCATTGGTCTGCACTGCCACACATGTCTTTTGAAAGCAGATCATTTCACTTAAGAATGTCGTGGGTGCAGGAGTAGGGATGACGAATTTCATTAGCTCTTGACTTATGGCTGCATGTCTTATGCGATGTGATGAAATGGAAGGCCACGTGGAGTCCTTCTGTTGCATAAGGAAGTGAGATAGTGAGGTTCAAAGAAAAGCTCTTGTGTGAGTCAACAGGAGGCTGAGCTGGCAACGTGCTTTCTCAGGAAACATCACTTGAAGGATGACTGCTTCTTCACATTTGGCCGACATTCTTTTTTAATGTTATCAACTAAGACTGTCACCTCCAGGAAAACATTAGCTGTATTTGTTGCAAATGACAACATTTGAACTTTCAAGTAAAAATTAGAATTTAGGAATGCTCATATCTGATACTTGACAGCTTCTCAATACTTACAGACTTTTCTAATCATATTGGTGGTGTTATTAATAACTGTGATTTAAAAAAATATTGTGTAATGAAATGTGTCAATATTTGAAAGATCTTCATAACTCAGTGAAGCATTAATTTCCAAATGAATAACGCATCCACTACAAAATCATGCCTGGGTAAAAGATCCATTTGAAATGCCAGATAGATCAATAGATTTTAATGTAACAGACTTGGAAGGTTCACCGGCATGGTTGCAGGTTCTATTTGTAGGCACGCCTAAGAAATTATGGCTTGTTAAATCAAAAACTTATGTCTACTACTACCTGGGAAGGCTGTTAAAATATCCTCACTTCCCAACATCCTATCTGTTGAGGTAGACTTTAAATATATATATATATATATATTTAAATATATTTCAACCAAATCAAGTATAAGCAAAGAATGACTGCAGAAGTAGATGGGGCACTTCAGCTGTCTCCTATTAAGTCATATTTTAAAGACATTTGTGAAACCTTAAAACAACACCATTCTCCCCACTAATATTTTAGTGGGAAAATAGTTACTTTTCATTAAAGTTATGTAATTACTGTTAACCAGTGATAGGTTTATTACTATTTTTAAATAAATTTCTCAGTTTCAATTTCAAAATGATAATTTCATAACTATAACCCACATGAACATAAGCTTTTGGGGGAGGGGCCTCAAAACTTTGCAGAGTTCAGGGGTCCCGAGGCCACAGGTATATGATACTATTGAGAACATTGTGTGCCCTTCTCTCACCCTCTCGGTCTATATCCACACATATATGCACATGGACATATCTGTACACACATGACAGCTTCAGTTACTTTCTCAGGTGAGATTTAGGCAACAAGTGTAAAGAATGCTCTCTTTGAAGAACGCTTTCTGGAGGGACAGACACCTGCTGGCCTGTCAGTCATCCTTCCCCGTGACCTGATGTCACGATCTCACCTGCATGGCACTCAGACTTCCAGGCACAAACTGGTGCCTGGCCCGACTCATGTCTCCTGGCCTCCCAGCCCCCTGGGGTGCTGAGTGCAGGTTTCGTAGAGCAGCTCTGTTGTCTTTGTAAAAATCCATACATGCCAACTGTGAGGAGGTCTTCGTGCTCGTTGCTGACCCGGAACATATTTCCTGCTGTATAAAAGCGGTTACCAAACATGAGGGAAATTCAAAGGTCCACTTTATTTGTGGAGTTTAATATAATATTTAAGGGAACGCTGTACTTTCTAAAACTTCAGCATTTAGCAAAGAAAGGTAGAAGATATGACCATTTTTGTGGCAGATTTCAAAGTAACTATTTTAATGTTCTTCATTAAAAAGAAACAAGGGCAGACAATGGTGGCTCAGTGGCAGAGTTTTCACTCATGCCAGAAACCTGGGCTCAATTCTTGGTGCCTGCCCATGCAAAAAAGAAAAAAATAAGGGAAGCAAGCTGCTTTACTCCTGTGTTATTCACATTACGCAATGAATCCATTCATATTGAATAATACATGAAAAAAATAATAATTTATATATGATTTTTGTTTTCTGGCAGTTTATTTCAGGGATAGTTTCAAATATAGTTTTCCCCATTACTGCTTTTATTAGAAATAGGAAATTATTTGTGCAATTGATTAAATGTATATTTTCATCTTTATGCAAACACGTTGTGTGTATTTGACACATACAGTCTTCTAAGACGTCCAACCATAAAGAGAAAGTTAAGAGGAGTGAAAGCCCCATTCACATCTGCTTAGGTTAGATGACAGAGCTGCCCTGTTTGGATGAGACTGATTTAAGCAGCTCCCTTACAAATTCACATTCATTTTAACTAAGAACACTGGGAAAGCGAATTTCATCAGGTCAAGTACAGGATACATTAACTATTTATCAGATGCTTGGCGGTGAGCGTATTCGGCTCCGAGCAAGTGGCTCGGGACTTGAAGTTCCCAATCGCAATTTTATCTTACATTTAGGTCAGTTTTAGGTTCCAGAGAAATATATTTTCCGTGTATTCTGTTTAGATTCTAAGTCTTTGAAATGTTCCCGCAATATTATCCATTCTACTCCCTCTCCTTTTATGCTTATCTTTATGTTACTTCAAAACATGTGTTTTAAGGTTTCCAAACCAGTTTACTTTAACAGTTTTTCTTTTCTTTCCTTTCTAGCAGATCTATTTCTTACAAAAGAAGCAAGGAATTAGAAGTAATATTACTAAGTGCTTTTTAAATATGGTTTCCATTTTTTACCTTTAACCATCATAAAATTTTTATTATTCCTATTTTTTACTGAGTATCAAAAAGATACATTGAATTTTCAGAAAATAAGTTGCTAATAAATAGTGGTACTGGAATTCGTTTTCAGATCTCTGATTACAAGGATAACTTCATAATCATGTCTTTACAACTTTTAAAAAGCATGAATCCAAGAGCATTGAGATTTGGTGATAAATAGAAAATTAGTAATCAACTGCTTTTGTCACATGCAAAATTCCGGCTTATGTGTTATTCTTGGCATCACTTTCTAAAAGCATAAGTATTTTTGTGGACCTGATCTTTATTGTTTTCTCTTTATAATTCCAAGAGCTTCTTCCACCATAACTTTTCCCTTTAGCATACCTGTTAGTTGCCAGTTTCCAATCCAAGTTGACATTTTTCAGCTTGAGGAATGGTGACCTGATAGTAGTTGGAGCTGTTGCTGTGTTCGGCATTGGGCGACGTCCTCGGCCGCACAAGGAACACGAAGCAAGAGTTGTTCAGATCAGGAAGCAACACTTACATTGGCTAAGAGACTTGCCAAAGATTTGTGTGACTCTAGGACAGGGGAGATAACCTTTGGGTGAATTTCCTTCTATGCCACTGACTTCAGCTCATTACTTTCAATTCCAGAGCTCTGAGCTACCACATCAATCTAAAATGTATTTGCTCTAAAATTAACACCGTTGGTCTTTTAGGACACAACTCAAATAGGCTAAATATAGTAGATCTGGGCATAACGGCTTTCCCATTACCAAGCACCACATAAATCAATGAAATACTTTGTGAAGTTTTAAATTCTGGTAATATCAAATTTTACTGCATTTTGGACTATTTTTAAATGATTTAAAACACTGAACAATAGGAGAAAGTAAAGCCAGAACCCAGGAATGCAAATTATCAACTCTTGATTTTTTTTTCTTTTAAGCTATGTATTTATTCACAAAAAGATGAAACGTCCTGCTTGGTAAACTGATTTTTACTTTGACGTATTAGAAAATAATTCCTATGTCATGAAATAGTTCTTTAACAGTGTCATTTTAATGTCTGCTTAGTGTTCTGTCATTTGTATTTGCCAAACTTTATTTCACCTCCTCCTGAGTAGTTTAGCGGGGATCCATGATGGCCAACTGCGTGTGGGTCCTGCAGTGCTGCACATTTCGTGTGGTCTCACTGTGAGGAAAAAGTCTGCTGTGAACTTTATTTATCCATCCAAATATCTACTTATGCTTATATGATATCGGTCCTTGAACCTCACACAGGGTGTGCAAAACTAACCTGTGAGGAATGACAGCATTGCTCCTTTCTTGAAGGAGAACAGGTTTTAGTGTGGGTTAATGACAGCAAAGTGGGCTAGTGCAGTACTCTATCACAAATACCTGACAGTAAGTACAGGGTATCGCAAGAAGAAGCAGCAGAGACTCACAACTCAGTTGATGAGGTATCAAGAAAAGACATAGAGGTATTTATTCCAAGAAGTTAGGCAGAGCTGGTGGCACTCACCTAGAGTCCCATTCCCCTCCCACTTCTGAGCTGTTTGGGAGGGCTGTGTGGCTGTGACCAGGGCGCTTCCAGGCTGAAGGCTGAGAAGCCAGTGCATCATTCCCTGGCATTTCTGCATCTGTAGTGGTGGCTGTGGAGTTCACATGTTCTGGAATGTGCTATTAGCATGAAATGATGGAGCCCCTCTCAGGCTGGATCTCTGAGCAACTGCAATTCTCATGGGTTATATATATGAGAGAAAAATAAAATTTATTCTTGTAAAGACACTGAGAGTTAATCCTTGTACCAAGATAACCTCAGCTACACAAAGACAAATATGAAAGCTGTTTAGTTGTTAACCCAGGAAATAGAGGGAAATAGCATTCTAAACACAGAGAATATGGTGCCCAAAGGTCCAGATTAAAGGGGCAGCAGGTGGGCTGTCCTTAGAAGGAAACATACACATTCTTAAAGAGTAACTGCTGCATACATCTGAGAACTTTCATATGATAAACTTCTGAGAAGTTGTATCATTGAGTCCAACACATGCTCAGTTTCAGAATTTTGATGTAAATGATCACATTTCCCTCTGGTAGAGGTCATACCAATTTAGAGTCCTCCAGAATTCGGGAACATGATTGTTCATGTATGAAGGCTGCTGATGCCCATGGGCTGTAAACTTTCCTTGACCATTTATACTAATGTTTTACTCTATGATTTGATTGACTAATGAAAGGAATGAGTTCCAGTGGAAAAAAGTAAAATGACTTTTTCCAGGCCACAGCTGAACAATTGAATTTTGCACTTCTTCTTGTGACTACTGGGTGGAAACATTAATCCTGAGGCAAGATAAGTGTTTCCTAAGAAACTTTTTGGTTTGTAAAGAATAAGACATATGTATTCATCTGCTATAGTTGGAGATATAGACAATGGGATATCAAGGAATCACAACTGTGTAATGCAATACTTCTTGAAGTTTCCCCTGAAGTTCCCCTACAACTGGACGGCAATGCATTGAACTGCTGGACAGTCTGGACAATCATGGTCAGAAACAGCTCAATGAAGACAAAATGTGCACACATACTTTATGAACAATGAAGAAGTATGTGCTATTGAATTTCTAGGTTGTTTTAATAGAAAGATATTATATTCTTTCCACAAACATAATATCTTTGGTTTTAAATGAGTGGAAAATCTTTAGACTAAGACTTAGGGAACCAGCGATCTAGCCACAGTGTTGCCCACAAATAGCTGCTGAGCTTTTGAAGTGTTCTCATTCCCTTGCAGCTAAAACGAATACCATGGGTGCAATGGATTGACTTCAACAATGGGGGTTTATTGACTCGTTGTTGTGAAACTAGGAGATGTCCAAAGTGGAGGGATCACCCAGGTGATGATTTTCCCCTGAAGACTGGTGTTGTGGGGCTGTGCGTGCCCGTGATGCTTTGCATTCCTTGGATTTTTCATCACATGGTAACATCCCCTCTTTCTCTTATGGGCTCAGCTGACTTCTGGTTTCTTGTTCTTACTCTGTCTTCTCTCTGTAATCAATTTCCTCTGCTTTGGAGAACATTAGCCATATTAGACTAAGGTCCACCTTTATTCCGTCTGGCACATCTTAGCAAATAACATCTCCAAAAGTTCTCCTTACAAGAGGGTTCAAACTCATAGGACCAGGGGTTGGGGGCTGAGCATGCCTCTTCTGGGGGCCATGATTCAATCCCCAACATCAGTTAACCTCTCCGAGACTCAGTTTCTTCAGATGTGGTTGGATCACATGGTTTCTAACATCTCCTACTATGCTAATTTTTTATTTTTGTTTAAAAAATTTTTTTTGTCTAATTCTTTTATGCTATTTTTTTGCTCTGAAAATCAATTGATCAATTGAATTAAAATGAGGAGGGAAGTATTTGAGCTGTTCAATCAGAATTCTTTTCTGAAAGCAGCAATAGGCTAAATAATAGCTTATGCATAATCTAGTGAAGGAGTTTGCTCTCAGCAGAAGAATGCTTTTCTCATACATCCTTCTTGATGCTCTCACTTAACTGCAATATCAGCTCAAGGGACTATTTTCATAGATAGCAATCCAAGCTGCCCAGGGATAAGAAGATGCTGTTCTTGAGGAGGCAGGGCAAGATAGCAGTATAGTGAGGTGTGGAATTTAGTTTGTTCTTCAGAGCAGCTGGTAAATAGTCAGAAACTGTACAGAACAAGTGGACACACAGCATACACCACCCTGGACCAGGTGGACCAGTTGAGACCCCACACAGAACTGTGAGTCCTCCAAGCCATGGATGCTGGTGTCCCTCACCCATGTGTACAGCAGGCTGGTTTCCCCAGGGGAAAGGAAACAGACTTTACTAACAGCAAGGGCTTAGCTCAACCAAGCTCCAATTATGGAATTAATTTAAAAATTCTGACAACTGAAAACAAGCCCCCAGCACAGATAAACCTGAAGTAGGCACTAAAGGAACCAGGAGGTTTTGCCCCAGCAGAAAGGGGGTAGAGCTGGTGGAAAAAAACAAACAGAGGCCTTATGAGTTGGACAGCACAAAATACTGGAAAAAGGCTGGATCCCAAGAAAAGGGGGCACATAGAGCCATGTACCAACCCAAGCTCTTAATTGGCAAATGCAAGGAGCAGGGATCCAGTTCTGAAAAGGCATTTTGCTCCTTTTTTCCCTTAACCTCCAATAGCTTATCAACTAGAACTGCAAGCAATCTAAGGTTCCAGCACTGCCCCAAGCAAGAGTGGAATTAAGCTTGTTTGGAGACAAAGTAACTAGTCAGGTAAAAGGGGTTAATTCCCTAAAGGGTATATCTTCCCAAAGGAAAAGAGGGTGAGGCGTAGCTCAGGTGGAATCCATCTTTCAAGGAATTCAGGCTTGAAGGACTGGAAAATTGGAAGCAATCAAAGCCCACCTACTTCCTCATCTCTGTCTCAACCACAAGTCTGGCAGGCAGAGGCTGCAGAAATTAAAGGCACCACATCACTTTACAATGGTGGGAAGCTGTGGGCAGACAAGCACCATGTCTAGAGACTTCATAGGAAAGTGTGACAACCTTCTGGGTCTAACCCTCAAGGGAAACTGATGCTGGCTACTATTCCCTTCTGAAATGTGGGCCTGTCTGTTCTGGGAAAATCTGACTGGTGTTGATAATATCTGAGGAGACCCTACTCAGAAAAAGGCAGGGCAATAAACAAAAAAAAGAACTAAAAATTCTGATCAGTTAAACAGAATCTATGCTAGTGTTCTAGAATAAATTGAATGGAATGTCAAAGAACAGATAGAGAACAAAGCTATCCAGCAAGAAAACCCTGGGTAAAAAAGTGAAGACAACCTCCAGAATAATTAAGGAACTCAAATGCCTAGATGCCAGCACAAAATAACAAGTTATACTAGGAAAATCAAAGATATGGCCCAGTCAAAGGAACAAATGATACTTCAAATGAAATAGAAGAGTTGAAACAACAAATTCAGAGTGTTCAAATTGACATGCAAAATCTCATTAGAAATGAAATCTATGAGTTGAAAGTTTGAAAAAAAAACAAATTGCAAACTTATGGGAATGAAAGGCACAATAGAAGAGATACAAAAAAAAATGGAAAACTACAACAATAGATTTGAAGAGGCAGAAAAAATGATTAGTGAACTAGAGGACTGGACATCTGAAATCCAACACACAAAAGAAAATGTAGGTAAAAGAATGGAAAAATATGAGTACAGCTCAGGAAATTGAGTGACAACATGAAGCACTTGAATATATGTGCAGTGGGAGTCCCAGAAGGAGAAGAGAAGGGAAAATGAGCAGAAGTTTAATGGAGGAAATAGTCACTGAAAATTTCCCACCTCTTATGAAAGACATAAAATTAGAGATCCAAGAAATGCAGCATACCCCAAACATAATAGATCCAAATAGACATATTCCAAGACACTTAGTTATCAGATTGTCAAAAGTCAAAGACAAAGAGAGAATCTCAAAAGCAAGATAAAAGCAATCCATTACATACAGGGGAAACCCAATAAGACTATGTGTGGATTTCTCTGCAGAAACCATGGAGGCAAAAAGGCAGAAGTATGATATATTTAAGATTCTGAAAGAGAAAAACTGCCAACCAAGAATTCTATATCCAGAAAAGCTGTCCTTTAAACATTAGGGGGAGGTTAAAATATTTTCAGAAAAACAGTCACTGAGAGAATTTGTGACTGAGAGACTGGTTTTACAAGAAACACTAAACAGAGCACCACAGGCAGATAGGAAAAAGCAGGAGAGAGAGGTCTGGAGAAGAGTGTAGAAATAAAGACTATCAGTAAAGGTAAAAAAGAAAAAAACTAGATATGACATATAGATCTGATCAAAAGACATACACTGGCAGGATGGATTAAAAAACAGGACCCATATGCTGTCTACACTTTAGAACCAAGGACAAAAATAGGATGAAAGTGAAAGATGGGAAAAGATATATCATGCAAATAGCCAGAAAAGGGCAGGAGTAGCTATACTAATATTTGACAAATTAGACTTCCAATGTAAAAATTAAAGGAGACAAAGGAGGACACTGTGTATTAATAAAAGGAACAACTTAATAAAAGACATAACAATCATAAATATTTATGCACTGAGCTAGAGTGCGCCACATTACATGAGACAAACACTGAAAACACTGAAGGGAGGAGTAGGCACCTCTACCATAATAAGTGGAGACTTCAATTCCCTGCTGTCTTCAATAGATGGAACATCTAGACAGAAGATCAGTAAAGAAACAGAGATTTTGAATAATAGGATAGATAAACTAGACTTAACAGACATTTACAGAACATTACACCTCATAATAGCAGGAAAGACACTTCTGTCAAGTGCTCATGGACCATTCTCAAGGGTAAACCATATGCTGGGTCACAAAGCAAGTCTCAATACATTTCAAAAGATTGTAATCATACAAAACGATTTCTTATATCATAATGAAATGAAGTTGGAAATCAATAACAGGCAAAGGGCCAGAAAACACACACTCTTAAACAACCAGTGGGTCAAGGAAGAAATTACAAGAGAAATCAGCAAATATCTTGAGACAAATTAAAATGACAACACATCTCAAAATTTATGGGATGCAGCAAAGGCAATGTTAGGAGGGAAATCTATTGCCTTAAGCACCTATATCAGAAAAGAAGAAAGTGCCAAGATGGTGGCTTAGCAATGTGCGCATTTTAGTTTGTCCTCCAGAACAACTACTAAATAACCAGAAACAGTACAGAACAGCTCCTGGAGCCATGTCAGTGACCAGACACACAGCATACCCCAGTCTGGACCAGCTGAACTGGCTGCGAGACTCCCCAGAACCGTGAGTTCCCCAAGCCACGGTGCCCAGCGCCCCTCCCCAACAGGCGGCTTCCCAGAGGGAAAGGAAAGAGACTCTAACAGCAGCAGGGGTTGAGTCCAACCAAACACCAATTACAGCATTAATTAACAAATTCTGACTACTAAAAATAGGCTCCCAGCTCAGGTGAATCTGGTCAAGGTGGAGGTTGCTTATTGGGCTAACAGAAAAAGAGGAAAGGGGAGGAAATGGAGGTTTTTGTGGCTGTCTTTCTACAGAGACTTGGCTGCATCTGGATTGAGTGGTGGGACTTCTTGGGCGGCAACTGCCCCAGGCATAGGCAGAAACAGACTCCTTTCAGGGCTGTCTCCCACCTGTGCCTTCCCCAGGGGAGGGGTGAAGCCCAACTCAGGTGGAATCCCTACCTCAAGGAATTCAGAACCCAGGGCTTGGCAATTTGAAGCCATTAATACCAGTCTACAACCTCTCCTCTGTCTCCACCACACCCCAGTAGGGAGAGTCTGCTAAAGATAAAGGTGCCACAGCATCTTTTGCTGGTGGGACC
>PVIY010015166.1:0-54572 GCA_004026745.1 Myrmecophaga tridactyla | reverse complement strand
CCCACTGAGGAAACATCACCTTGCTCTTGGGCCTTTGCTTTTTCAAAAATGGCCTTAAAGGTGACCTAAAGAAGCCTGGAACAGAGCTGTGGGCTCCTACACCAGTAGGTACACTTGGGCTGCACAAGGCAAGTAGCTGACACCCAAGCAATTTGGCCAGTACATAGGCTACTAGTGCCCATGATTCCAAGAGCCAATCTGGGCTGAAATTTTCACTGAGTAGCCTCTCCATTTTGAACCACATCAACCCAGCTCTGGGCACACCTGTTCTGTCTCCCTAATGGCCAACATCTGGAGTCAGAGGAAAAAAATCAGCAACTCATCCAGATGTTTTGACGTTCCTCAACATGACAAGAACTTATTATGGACACACTGTACTCACAGCATTGCATGGGCAGGCATCCAGTAGGGAATTGATTCGTTTTTCATAGCTTCTGGATGTGTCAAATGGAAATGGAAATAGTGTCTCAAACCTCATACAAACGACATGAGTGAAATAAAATGACAGGGATTACAAAACAAACATTCCTGAGTAATTTGCATTGAATTAGCAGGATTTATTATAAATAATAACATAATAGCAGCTTGCATTCACGGAGGGCTGATAGTGTGCCAAGCAATACATTGAAAGCTTTATGTATGGATATCATTGTCCCATTTAATTGCCACACCAACTCCCATCTGAGACACAAGGAAACAGGGACTGGGAGAGACCACCTAGCAAGCAAGTGGTGAAATTAGATTAAACTCAAGACCTTCTGACTCCAAAGCCCTAACTCAACAGTCACTTTTCTAAGTCTCTGATACTCAGAGTTAAGTCTGGTGCATGGGCCAGCAACAACTGCCCCTGATCACTTATTAGAAAAGCAGAATCTCAGCCTTCCTACCCAGACCTACTGAATGAAAGTCTGCATTTTATCAGGATTCCCTGTGACTCAGGTGCTAACTGTTCTGAGAAGAGTTCACACACCCCTTGCCTCGTATCACCTAAAAGCTTGCTAAAAAGGTGGTTTCTTGGGCTCCATTCCACGCCTGGTGAATAAGTTTCTCTGAGGATGCGATTGAGGAATCTGTGTATTAACCAGTTCATCAGAGTACCCTAAAAACATACAGACATTTGAAACCCAACGTCATGTACATTCCTTCCTTTTATGGTCTAGATGTGGAGTCCTATGCTTTCTTCTGGAACCGGAAGGTTTATCTAGAGAGGGGTGGACTGTAAAAAGAGGAAATGGGTCCATTCGGGCGATCCTAGAAAGACATCCACTTGCTACCTCAGGCTTGGAATCTTGGGGCAGTCAGTGTTTATGCTTCCTTTCAAAGCCATCAACTCCATCCAATTCAGCAACCATTTGCTGAGCCACTATGCTCAGCATTAGAGGCAGGGGAACAAAAGTGTGTGTTAGGAACTCGCAGAGTGATAAGTAAAGACATGAGTGAATGTAACACAAAGCCCATGATCTTGGTCAGACAGCATAGGAACACACCATTCATTGCAGCTGTCCTTTACAGGAGACCCCCATGCCCTCCCTCAGCCAACAGGCCCCATCTGCCACTGGAGCCACCATTCCAGCCCCAGGCAGTAGATTGCCCACAGCCTGGGTCCCTCACTGGATGTCGACTGAAATTAGCCTGGTATGTATTTGTATACCCACTTAGTCTAATATATTCAATTGGGTTTTGGCATTGATTTTCCCATTGAGCTGTCAGATAATGTACTAAGACTACAGCCTCCACTCTGTCGGACAACCTCCTCCCCTAGATGGATGGATTACACTCCCCATGGCTCATCTTGACATAAACATGGATTTCATTTCCCAAATGTGTGCCCAGAACAGAGATATAAGATAGATGCTGCACAAAGTCACTTGAGAGATGGGAGAAAAAAAATGGAACTCGTAAACTTTACCACTAGGAAATCCCTGATACCGTCTCAAACATTAGAGACTCCAACATCAGTAGGCCAAGTCCTTGATCTTGAGGCTTGCTCTTGTGAAGCTTATTTATGTAGCAGAGAAGCTAAGCGATAGTTATGCCTGAGAGGTACCTCCAGAGGACCTCTTTTGTTGCTCAGATGTAGCTTATTTCTCTCTAAGCCCAACTGTGAAAGTAAAATCATTACCCTCCCCTCTGCATGGGACATTACATCCAGGGGTGAAAATCTCCCTGGCAATGTGGACATGACTCCCAGAGATGAGCCTGGCCCTGGCACTGTGGGATCAACTATGCCTTCCTAACCAAAAAGGGGGAAAGAATTGTAACAAAATAAGGTATCAGTGGCTGAGAGAGTTCAAATATAGTCAAGAGACTCTTCTGGAGTTTACTCTTACATAAGCTTCAATTAGACATTGCTATTTACCATGGTTTGCCATACCCCAACCAAAACCATTCCTGTCAACCCTAAAAAATATCTAGGGCTCTATCTAGATTCTGCAAAGGTTCCATGCACTATGATTACTTTCCAGAAACCTACAACATCCAGATGGATTCCTAGGCCAGATAAGTCCTGAAACTCAGAGGGGCCAGCCTCTCCAGAACATCAACTAGTTCCATCCCCCTATCCCATATTATTGACAGCCCCCTTTTATAAAAAAGTTAGAATACCCCTAAAGATTGGAAGAAACATCAAAGGAGAAGGGGGAGTTATAACAGAGCAGGTATGATTTAACAAATGAGTATGACTCCTGAATCATTACATTGATATCTCTCCTTTAGTCTCCAGTGTCTCAGAGCAGCTAGAAGGAAAAACCTAAAATTGTGGAGCTATAACCCATACCAAACTTTGAAATCTGTTCTATAACTAATTGTGGCAGTGTGCTTTGAAATGTATTATTTTTTGTGTATATGTTATTTTTCATAATTAAAAAATTAATATAAAAAAGATAGAATGCAACAGTCTGCACTGGTAAACCTTACTTGGAGACAAGCAGGGGAGAAAGCTAAATATTAATTAATTGCAAACAGATCAATGCAATGAATGCAAAGTTCAGAGCCCTGGGGAACTGAGGAATAGGAGAGCCAACCTCAGTCAGTTACACGTGGAAGGCTTCCTGGAGGAGATAAAATTTAAGTCAAGACCTGAAGATCCACTGATAAATGGACCCCTGCCATTGTCTACAGGTCAATAAGACTTGCCACCTGAATTCCCACTGCTGGGATACTATCTGCCACTAAACATGCATTGGGCATTGACTTTTGTGAGAAAATAAGACTTTGTGCTGGGATTTGACATGAATCTGTTTGAGACATTTCTTTATTTACTTGCCGTTTGCATGCCTAAAACAGAAAATCTAGACCCAGGGAGTCCAGTTTTTTTTTTTTCTTTCCTTTTTTTTTTCCTGATATCTATAAAATATTCATAATAGTAGGTTAAATTTAAAATAAGGCCATCAGTTCATTTTATACCTTGGGTGAACAAAGTCAGTTTTCCATGGCAAACACTATTTGTAATTTTAAATAAACAAATAAGATTTTCAAACACCTTAAAAGATTAAATGGTTAAACTTATATTTCAAGTCTTCTTTAACTCAATAACTCATTAAAATGGAGAGTATATTGTATTTAAAAAAAGAAAACATGGGTAGTTACTCTTTGAAGGCTTTGTTCCTTATTTATAATACTTGTATGAATATTCTCCACCATTCCCTTCCTTATTTCTAGTGAGAAAGGCAAAGATTAGCCAAGAATCTTTCAGATTTCACAAAAGTGTTTTGTTAGTTTGTTTTCTTGGGTTTTACAATTATAATGTATATTTCTACAACCAAGGCTCGTCTAAGAAATCAAATGCTCTAATTTCTGATTTCCCTGCCATGCTTTAGGTACTGTGCCCCACCTTTACAAATATACAGATGAGATGAGGTTAGCCTCAGATAAGGAAACTGAAGGACTGGTAATTGACATGAAGATAAAGCCAAAATCACCCAGATCCAGCTTCCAAATCCAGGCTGGCCTGATTCTAATGCCCGTGCTCTTCCCACTCGTCTACACTGTGTTGTCTCCTGATTGGAGCTCACGCATCACCCTCCAGGCCCAGGACCCCCCTGGCAGCACTGCCCAGAGCACTGCTGACTCGGGAGGGGTTAGCCCGCTTTCCACCCTTCTCCATCCTACAGATTCTCCCTCAATCTGGCACTCTGCCCCCACCTCATACCTCACACCTGCAACTTCAGTGTCAAGAACCCTGGAGTTTAAAATGCATTAAAATCTCCTGCAACGTGAATCTGTGGGACTTTGTAAAGGAGGCAGCACTTGACCTTGAAGCTTCAGGACAGTCTCAACAGCTGAGGAAGGAGAGGGGAAATGCCAATAATATGAAAATAGGCATGGAGTAGGAAGTTATCAAATACAAGAAAAACATCCCAGAAGCTGCACCCAGTTCTGATTTTAAAAATACATTTAAAAAAACCGGAGTATGGCAGGCACGGTGGCTCAGCAGGCAGAGTTCTCACCTGCTATGCTGGAGACCTAGGTTCGATTCCTGGTACCTGCCCATGCAAAAAACAAAAACAAACAAACAAACAAAAACCTGGAGTATATGTATTAGATTATGGAAGAAGCCAGAAAGCTTGGCTGGATGAAACGCAGGAAGCACTGATGGCCAGTTTGGAAGGGCTGTTGCTTCTGTCTTCCAGCTTCTCTCTCTCTCCTATAACTAACCCTAACGTGCTATGAGAGTGGACTAGATCAGTTCTAGTACCTTCTCCAGGCCTCAGTGATCAGTCCAAGGTGAAGGGTGAGGCCTTTGACTCAAGCTGGACCAAACAGATTTTCTCTTTTGGGAACCCGAGTATTCACAAGACACACAACCACCAAAAGTGGATGGATCTAAGTCATTCTCTGGCAGTTTCCCAGAGAGCACCCTATGAACTCTGGCCTTTGAGCTCTCTGGGGCATCCCGGCACATTTTCCTTCCCAAGCCTTGCTCGACCAGCTCTTCCATTTTTTACTGAGCTAACCAGTTTGCTTAAGTCAAATCGTGTTGCTTGCAGCAGATATCACAGGTTAAGGTGTTTGTATTAATTATGTACAAAATAGAGGGTTATTGAAGGATTTTGAGAATAGGATGATTTTTATCAAATATGCTGAAGTAATTGATAAAGATAAATTTAAAATAGGATAATAACGCCACCTACTGAAACGCCTCTTAAAGATAATTCAGAGCCAGGCTCACCTTACTTTTACTAGAAACACAGGACTAAGGTGAAACAAGGGACTGAGGGTGGGTTTGGAACATCCACAAAGAAATCACAGAGCCTAAAGCAAGATGTTCCATATAGCAAGGTTAATTTCATTTCAGACAGTCAGAAGTGAAGGACAGGTTCACTTTTTTTTTTAATCTTGGTAGCTACAGATTTAAGAACTATAATTTCATGGGTCTAGAGACCGTTTAGGTATTATGTAGCATTCCATTACTTAGCCTCAGGAAAATGGTTCTTGGGTTGTTTTTGGTTTGTTTTTTGTTTGTGTGTGTGTGTTTATGTGTGGTTGTTGTTTATTTTCCAAAATTACCCAGCCCTGACCAAAATTTAGAGTTTTGCAATCTACGATTCAGCAGTATCCCCGACAAATCAGCATGCTCTCACCCTCTCCTAATTTCTCATCTTTAAGGAAGGTTTTCCTAGGGCCAAATGAAGTAAAACTTTCCTAGGGAAAGAGAAGAAGAAGAAGCATCCAAACATTATACCGCATTATGCCATTCTGGGGTTCATTTGTTTTGGGCTTTGATGCTGAGAAATGAGAGCGGAGGGCTGGGTTGGACTGACCTCCTTCCGCATGTCAACACTTAAGATTATCTATTAAAATGAGCCTGTCAACTTATACAGTTGAACAGGACTCCCTTTCCACCACCAAGTCCCATGTCCTTGTAAAGTAATCTTTATTCTCCCTTTTAGGTTCTCCCAGTTTCTCAATAGATCATACAGGACAATCATAAAGGAGCAATCCTCATGTATTTTTGTGTTAGAAACTCATTTATTTTACATATAATAATCTCATAAAGGACTAGGAAGTTTAAGAGACCTCACATTTGTACATACATGTGTAATTTGGTAAGTATTTTCAAATGCACAATCAAGGAATTATCTCATCAGGAAGGGTTTCCCACCCTCGGCAATAATGATATTTTGGGTTGGATGATTCTTTAGTGTGGGTCCTGAACCATGGAGGGTGCTGAGCAGCACCCCTGGCCTCTGTGTACTAAATGTCAATAGCACCCTCTCCATTTGTGACAATCAAAAATGCCTCCAGACATTGTCAAATGTCCCAAGAAGAAGGGAAAAATCCACCCCCACCTCCTGGTTGAAAACCACTATCATCAGGCATCGCTTCATCTTCAGAGCCAGTTTTCTCCACCTTCTCCACATGCCTTCATCTGAATCACTCTTACTCACCCTTTCACAGTGGGCTGAGACACTGTTTCCCCCAGAAAGTCCTCCTGGTTTCCCAGAACTGGTCAGGTGACCCCACTCTGGCTCTCATCAAGTCCCCTTTCCTCTCCAGGTGGTAACTGTCGGATTGCGCCTGCTCCATTTGAAAGCTCGTTCCCTGCAGGAAGGCCGACTTAGTGTCCACGTCATACTCCCAGTGGTTGACAGATAACAGCTGGTAGAGAGCAGATAACTGCTGGGGGTAAAGAAAGAAGAGCAGGTAATATCAGCACCAATATGTTAAGGAGGAAACTGAGGTCAAGGCAGTTAAGTGACTTCCTTAACTAGGTCATGAAGCTAGTTAAAGTAGTATAGCTGATTTTGCTTCCCAAATTCCTCTAGATTCCAAATATTTTTCCCCATTTCATGGAAATTACTCAGGTCAAAGTCATCATTTCTCACCTGAACTAATATGGTAGCCTTCTAATAGCTCTGCCCACAACCACTTCAGCCCTACCATCTGTTCGTCACATCTCAGCCATGTGATTTTTCAAAGCCTAAATGTGATTGCCTTAGCTGGGCAGGACACTGGGATGGATGCTGCCTGTGCTGGTTTGAATCTAACATGTACCCCAGAAAAGCCATGTTTTAATCCTGACCCAATCTTGTGGGGGCAGCCATTTCTTTTAATCCTGATTCAATAATGTAGCATGGGAACTTTTGATTAGCTTATCTCCATGGAGATGCAGCATTCCCAATTGTGGATGTGATCTTTTCATTAGATGGAAATGTGACCCCACCCATTCAAGGTGGGTCTTAATTAGTTCACTAGAGTCTTTAAAAGGGGAAACGTTTTGGAGACATGACAGAACAGATGCAGAAACTTGGAGAATAATTGCTTCAGAGCTGAGAGAGCCAACACAAGACCCAGACGTTTGGAGACCCAGGGCCCAGCAGACATTACCATGTGCCTTCCGATAAGATGCTAAGCAAGCCAGAATCCTGAACTGTGTCCCAGAGGAGCTAAGTGAAGGCCCACAGATGCCAAGTGAGGAACCCCCACAGGAAACAGAGGCTGAAAGCAACAGCACCCAGGAGCAAGGGACCAGCAGAGGCCAGCCATGTTCTTTCCCAGCTGACAGAAGTGTTCTGGACGGCATCAGCCTTTCTTGAGTGAAGGTAACCTCCTGTTGGTGCCTTCATTTGGACATTTTCTTGGCACTAGAACTGTAAACTTATAACTAATTAAATTCCCTTTTTCAAAGCTTTTCCATTTCTGGTACATTGTTTTCCAGTAGCATCAGCAAACTAATACACTGCTCAGTGGGTTGGCATTGGTAAGACGATGCTTTCTCCTCAAAATCTGTACTGTTCTTGCTCTGCCTTGTCATAATCCTTGGGTTTCCTTGGCGTGCATTTCTGCCGTCCCATCACACGGCAATCTGTCTCTCTGTGCACCTGTTCTAGTTTCCACTGACTTCCAGCTTCTCCCTTTTGGCCTTCTCCCACTCCTAGATTCTGGTTTCTTCTCTTTGTCAGGTCTCCAGGAATTTGAATTAAGACCCACACTGATTCAATTGGCTACATCTTAACTGAAAATAACCTTTTTAAAAGGTCCTCTTTATAAATGGGTTCACACACAAAGAAATGTAGATTCAGATTAAGAAGATGATCCTTGAGGGGGTAGATGATTCTATCTATCACATTTCATGTAACCATCCTACCTCTCACCTTTGATGACCTCCCAGGCTGCAATCTCCTACCTGACACAACCTCCACTCTCTACCCTTCTATTTGTTCCTTAAGTGGATCATCTCTTGACCATCTCAGGGCTTTAGCACATACTTTCATCCTGATATGTTCTACCCCTCTTTTTAACCTAATAAATTCTTTTTTTCCTTCCACTCCCAGTTCTAAGGTCACTTTCTCTTCTTTCTTCACCATCCCATACCCTGAATTAGATCCATTACCTGTAGTGTTGGCTCCCATGAACACTGCTCCTTTCCATTATAGCGCTCATCATAATTTGTGACCTTATGTATTTAATGCCCATCTTCACCATTAAAATATAAGTGCCATGAGAGTAGGATCATATTTCTTTTGCTACCAACACACTGCATGGTAGTCTGGTACACAGTAGGCACTCAGTAACTATTTGTGGAAGGAAGGGAGGAGGGGAGGAAGGGAGAAAGAAGCAATGATTAGTAAACAACACATAAAAAAGAGAATTACCACTGGTAGCTTACGCATTCTAGAATTCTTAATGAAAATGCCCCTTTTCTCTCCCCTTTGACAAGCATGTCCAGACCTGCTTTCCATATTAAACCATCCACTCATCTAAACCATCATGTAAACAATTGTTGTTTGGAATCTGCTACACAAAAGAGAATCAGAAACCAATAGAGCATGTGACCTGTAGATGGAATGACGTGTTGCAGGCTGTGCTCGCTGCCCATTACATGCTCCTCTGGAGGTGGGTTTCAGGGTCTCCTCTCTCCTGATGTCTGCCTGGGCCCAGGCTGGGTGAGGGTCTTCTCCACTCAGGACACTGAAGTCAGGCCTCTCCCCTCCTGCAGAGAAATGAGGACTTTGGAAACGGTGCTTTCCTTTGGTGCCGAGGTAGTGTTGGGAGGAAAGAGTGGGAAGGAATGGGAAAAGGAAATTGGAGCCAGAGACAGATGGTAGCCAACTGCAGGAGCGTGGATGCAGCAGGAGGGCACTGTCTGTCGCCTTATCCTTTATGCTTTCTCTGATCAGAGATGGAGAGAAAGGAGAACCTGGCTCCTCCCAGCCCTGCACAGATAAGTATGTTTCTCAGCAAAAAGGATTCTATGGCCAAATCTCACCTGCCTTAGGCTCCCACCCCTCTGGCCCTCTGGACTTCTACACTGCCTGTCCATAAGTCCCCCCTCAGGGTGACCCACTGCCATCAGCTAACTGTCCCAGACTTCTGGAAATCCCCACTCTTCCTTTTCCCAATGTTGAATTCGCAGCTCTGGGTCTGGTCCCCTAGGCATGGGCTCTCTCAGTCAGGGACCATTGGTTTAACCATCTCCAGTACAGCACTGCTGAGTACGAAGACAGTGACTGATCAAATCTCCTGCAGAACACGGGCTGGAACCAAGGCAGACAAGTGTGTTCACAAGCTGGCTTCAAGCCCACATCTCCCCAGGTGAGCAAGGAGGGCAAGAATTACCACATCTATTTTTCTTATGAGGAAAATAAGGCGCAGGGGGGTAATGTGATATGCCCAAAGTCGCATGTCTAAGAACAGTCAGAGTTAAAGCTGGAATCCAGGTGTGTTTGTTCTCAGTCCTGGGCTCTTTCCCAGATGCTCTATTGGTCTGCCTGAAGAGCGGATCTCATCTTTACATAGGGGAGGTCTGTTTGGGTTTGCTAAAGCTGATGAAATGCAATACACCAGAAATGGGTTGGCTTTTTACAACGGGGATTTATTAACTTTCGATTTACATTTCTAAGGCTGTGAAAGTATCCAAATTAAGGCATCAACAGGATGATACCTGGCTGTGGGACATCTCTGTGACAGGGGAAGGCACATGGCCGGCCCCTGCTGGTCCCTTCTCTCCTGAGTTTTGTTGCTTTCAGCTTCCGGCTTCATTAGTTCTCTCCCAGCTTCTCCAGGGCTTTCTCAGTGAGCTTCTCTCTATTTCATCCCTTGGTTTCTGTATGTGTTTTACCCTCATATAAAGGATTCCAGCAAGAGGATCAAGACCCACATTAAATGAGGTGGGTCACAACTCAATGGAAATAACCTAATCGAAATGCGTGAGACCATTTGTTTTGGTCAGTGTCTAGTCAGAAACACAGGAGCTACTCTAGGTATTTCAGAGACTTTAATAAAGGAAATTGGTTACACTGGAGGAGCAGAAGGGATAGTTGTGCTTACAGTGTAACTAATGCCAGCAGGGAATCCCTTTCGTCCCCAACGCTGCAGGAGTAGATGGAGACAATGTAACCTAGAATTCTGCTCACTGTGCCACTGAGACTGCTAATGGCCCTTCTATTGCTGGAACCATTGCCACCTTGAGGGAAGGCCAGAGTCTTCACTCCTGCTGTGCTCAGGGGTTAGAAGAGAGCTTCTGCCAATATCACCACTGCAATGGGTAGAGCCACTGAGTGCTGTGTGGCCGCTGCTGGCGTCTCAGTCTGTCTGGGCAGGGACTCATCCAGAACCCCACATTCCACTGCAGTAGTGGGGTTCTGATGCTGAGACATCACCCACGAGAGGTTGATACTCACAGGATTGGGTTCAAAGAACATGATCCTTTCTGGGTTACATTCAGCCCCCAAACTAATTTAGGGCCTCATGTTGGAACCCTGAAACATGCTGTCAGGCAGGGGACAAAAGAGCAAAATCTGACAGAAAGAGCTTGGATTCCGATTTAGTCAAACCTGAAGTGAAGCAAACCGCCCATGCTGCTAACTACCTGTGGGATCTTGGGCATTTATCACTTCCTTCTGGGACTCACTTTACCCATTTTAAAATGAGGGGTTGGACTAGACTAGATGACTGATCTCTAGGAAGGAATGTGTCTCTCCTTCTCTGAGGTTTCTGCAGGACAATAATTGGGTAGAAATGGTCAAAGCACCCAGAATAAACTACACCCCCAAGAACTAATAGCTTCTGGTATGTATGTGTGTATGTGTGCGTGTGTGTGTGTATGTTTTGTTTTTCTCACTTCTACTCACTGTCAGGAGCAAAAGGGATAGTTCTGGATGGTCTGTTAGAGTTTTTCCACCTCTGACACTCATGTCTGACACATCTCGCCATCTCATAATGAGCTTTCCTTCAAGGCACTGGTCTATAGCAGGAACCAGCAGATCTGTCTCCCTTGCTTGTTTCTTCTATTAGGCTATTTCTAAGGTCACTCAATATTCAGGGAGAGAATGGAAAGATATCTGGTGGGCTGTTCAGAGAATAAGGCTGCAAACAGACAAGATGAGAACTTAACAGTGTGTTCCATGACAGATTCAATTTACATCAAGGTCAAAGAGGGTATGTTTCCTTACTGAACTTTTCCCCAGCTGCAGAAGCTGGCTTGTACATCTGCTTCCAAGTTAGGGCCCTCTCTGATGGAACACTGACTTACAAACACACGATCAGCCTCACCAGTCATTAGGCATGAGGTAATATCATGATCCAAGGCATCCCGTGCTATGCAATCTGTTTTATCAGACTTTTGAAGAATTCCTCACTGAGCTAAAGGGAGGAAGAGGGCACAGAGCCCCTTTCCCTGACAATGCATTACTGACATTTTTTTTTTTTTTTTTGCATAGCTGGAGTCTCATCACTTAAGCACTTATACTCACCCATTCAGCACCATGGAATGCTGATAGAGAACAAATCTGTTCAGCTTTCACCCCCAAAGACAGGCATAGGAGTTTTATGGTTCTGCAAAACATCATAAGCACCACATCACTGTATTCCCCCAGTTGAAAGGAACCTTGAAAACTAAAACAGGGAAGATTTCAAGTGCAAAAGATTTTCAATTGCAAACCAGTCCACATTGGTTCAAAAACTGAAATTGAGACCCAGGCTGCAACGTGCTTAATCTAGAAGAGGGTCTGCCTTGTCTCTCTCTACAGACTGCAAGATTTACCAAACAACCGAAGATCGTCGTTCGGAAGTACGGTCCTTCTATAAACACGCTTTCAATGCCAATAAAAATGGTTGGTGTTTGGAAACAGATGCTTTTTAGGAAAAAAATGTAAATATAATACACATACATTATAGAGAGAGAGTTTCCCTTAATCCCCTTTTTTCTATGATGCTTTAAATTTGCCAAACTCAGCTCAGCAAACTACAATATTTTTCTGGACAGGTCTCTGGGTCTTGCTAAGGGATTCATTCATTCATTTATTCATCCATTCATTCTAAAAATATTTATTGAATTCCACTATGTTCTAGGCACTGGAGGTACAGCAGCGAACAAAATTACTGCCTTCCTAGAGTTTACATTCTAGTAGGGAAGACAGGTGATACACACACACACACACACACACACACACACATAATGTTAGGCAATGTTATCTGATTTCTTGGAGAAAAATAAAGCAGGGAAAAGGTTGACATGTTGAGAATCGTCATTTTAGATGGGGTGTACAGGAAGGACATGCCAATTATCTATCCACCCTATTCCAGTTCTCCCAGGCTCAGATCTCTATAGCAAGGGGCAGGAAGCTTGCAAACTACATTTTACAGATTTACTCACCAGCTGGAACTGGCTAGATCCTTCCGATGGGTGGCACTGATGTGAAACTGGCAGGGAGAAGAAAGGGGGCAGTCCTATTTATTCTTTCTGCTCCTGGTGATGTCTCAAGCAACTGCAGCTACCGCAGTGGAATGTGGGGTTCTGGATGAGTCCCTGCCCAGACAGACTGAGACCGCAGCAGCGGCCACACAGCACCCAGTGGCTCTATCCATTGCAGTGGTGACATTGGCAGCAGCTCTCTTCTAGCCCCTGAGCACAGCAGGAGTGAAGACTCTGGTGGGGATGGTTCCAGCAATAGAAGGGCCATTAGCAGTCTCGGTGGCACAGTGAGCAGAATTCTGGGTTACATTGTTTCCATCTACTTCTGCAGCCTTAGGGATGAAAGGGATTCCCTGCTGGCATTAGTTACACTGTAAGCACAACTATCCCTTCTGCTCCTCCAGTGTAACCAATTTCCTTTATTAAAGTCCCTGAAATACCTAGAGTACCTCCTGTGTTTCTGACTAGACACTGACCAAAACAAATGGCCTCACGCAGAAAGTGACATCTGAGTGAGACATGGAAAGGATGGAGTGAGGTATGAGGCTCTCTGGGGGAAGAGCTTTCCAGGCGGAGGGCAGAGCAAGTTCCAGAGGCAGAGAGGTACATTCAGGGAGCAACAGAGAGGCCAGGTGTGCTGAAGCAGCCTGGAGAAGGGAGAGAAGACCAGGAGACGAGATCATAAAGAATGATCACGAGAACCATGTAGGAGACTGAGGCGACTCTATACCTTAAGAAATCCTAAGAATCCTCGACTGAGTACATGGAATGGATGAGAAATTACCAAATAAAGTGGAAATCATCATAACTCTTAAGGAATATTAAAGTCCAGTATATACCTGTTTTAAAGTTACAAAGATGGAGAAATGAGGGGAACTATGATTCAGAACAGGGGTCAACAAGCTATAGCCTGGGGGTCGGATCCAGTCCTGAGACTGTTTCTGTAAATACAATTTTATTGACACGCATTCATTTGCCTATTGCCTGTGACCACTTTTCACTACAGGAGCAGATTTCAATAGTTGTGACAGAGACTGTGTGGCCCACAAAGCCTAAAAAAATTAATCTCTGGTCCTTCGTAGATAAAGTTTCCCTGATTTAGAGAACGAGTCATCACACTAATGAAGTCAAGGTGATTTCAGAATAGGAGAGTAACCACACACGGCTGTATTCAATTCCTAGGGCTGCCGAATCAAATTACCAGGAACTGGGTGACTTAAAACAACAGAACTGTATTGTCTCACAGTGCTGAAGACTAGAAGTCTGAAATCAAAGTGGCCACAGGGTCAGGCTCCCAACAAAGGCTCTAGCGAGAGTCCTTCCTTGCTTCTCCCAGCTTCTGGTGGTTGGTGGCAACCCTTGGCAATCCTTGGCTTGTAGGTGCATCGCTCCAATCTCTGCCTCCATTATCACGTGGCATTTTCCCATTTTCCAAATGACCCTCTACTTGTAAGGATACCCATCATGAGGCTAGGACCCACCCTAATCTCATATGACCTCAACACAGCTTGATTACACAGCAAAGACCCTGTTTCCAAATAAGCTCACATTCACAGGAACCAGGATTTGAGGGGACACAATTCATCCCAAAACAATGGCTAATGAAGATTTTTGTACTTTGATCTACATAATGCAGTCTTGTTAAGAGTGAGGTGAAGGGTGATTAAATAGAAGCTCTCACCTCAAAGGAGTGTGAATGTTGAGAGGAAGGTGTCAAGGAGAACCCACCGGTGATGGAGGTAAAATAAAGGAGATCGCTAAAGTTAACCAGTGACATGACCTCTTCAGCAAGTCACAGGTGGTTAGAAATAATGAGAACAAAATGAAAGACAGCATTCAGGAATGCCAGACAACAGAAAGTTTTCACAGCCTTTGGAAAGCAACCCCTAATCCTAAACCTGGGATGGAGGGAAGGCAGTAATGTCCCCCTCAGTTCTCACTTTACCCTCCCACCCCATACCTTCCCTAAATGAGCATCCTTCTTCTCCTTGATCTTCCCCTCCTTTACCTGGTTTATACCCAACTCCATGCTCTGAAATAGAATAGAAAAATTCTCCTTTGAATATAGAAATTAGCTCCTCATTTTCTTAAAATGTACAGAACCAGAGACTAACATTTGCATTTCACAGTCTCCAGATTCCCACAGACCTTGATGAACTAAGAGGTGGTTAGCACAGAAATTCCTGTGTAAACTCGGTTTTCTATTGGCAAATAAATCTTTTTATATTAAAGTAAAAGAATAATCATCATTTTAAACAATCATGTGGAGTGTGATTACAAAATAACTCATTTGGAAAGAACATTATCAGCTTATGGGATCCTCTGAGATTCTAAGAAGGAAGGTGCTATGATAAAATCAACTGCTACCAGGCTTTGTAATTTCCACAGCACACAAAGGTAAAATTCACATTTTAACACTATAATGAGAAAACAATGCAAATTCTGATTAAGTAAAAAGTGAGAGCACTTGTTACAGCCAAACCCAACATCTTTCATATCCTTACTGGCACTGAGGAGGAATCGCAGGAGAGGTTTCTTACCATCTGGGGCACCTCAGGTACTATTCAGCTCTGTGCACTCACATTCTGAGCACGCTCCCTTTGGCGTCTGGGTAATAGTCAGGGTTTGCCAGCAATGCAAACAATTATACTTCGCAATATTCCACTCACTTGCTATTTACCCAAGGTTTCCGGAAAGAACAATTTCATCTGACTCCATGTAAGTCATGCTGAGCTCGTTTTATAGGTGTGCTTTGCCAGAGCCTCATGCCCTACCTGACTTGGGCTTGTTGGCCAAATATCAAGCCTGGGTTACACAAGGTTGGAAGGGTCAGGAACACTGAGCATTGTTGCCAGGGTTTGGCTGTATCATTCCTGAGTGCTACTGTAACTCAGGATAAGAAAGAGAAACTAGCATTCTTTCATTCAACAAACATCAACTGAGCCAATTCCTTATGCCAAATGCTGTTCTAGGTGTTCCTGCAATGGAGACAATAGCTGGGGTCCCTCCTTCATGGAACGTGGCATCCAGCAGAGATGAGAAGGCGTGTAATCACCAGACAATAATCCTATGTAAAGATGCGCCTAGAACTGTTTCCTCCTGAATATAGTAACCATCCCTCCTTTATCTTATTCACACAAGGACAAATATTATTTGACCTTTCATTACAAAATTAAAGGCATTGTTTAGCAAAACCATTGTCCAAATCATGGAAAATTGAAATCTGAAACTGTATTGTCATTCCTAATTGGACTGGTACAAATAAAGTCTACTTTCTGGACTATCCACAAACATTTTTCCATTCATTTTATCCTATTGCCATGCACATCAATTCTGTTTCTCCCCTGTTTTTTTTTTTTTTCTGCAAAGGCAGGCACAGGAAATCGAACCAGGGTCTCCACCATGTCAGGCGAGAATTCTGCCACTGAGCCACCATCTCACTGCCCTCTCCCTGTATTTTGTATACAGAAAGAACATATCTTTTGGGGTTCACAGGGTGGAGTACGGTGGTTTGTAGAAAGAACATGTCTTTTGGGGGTTCACAGGGTAGAGTACAGTGCTTTGAAGCTGCATCTACCCAGAAAAACATGTTCTTAAATTTAATCTGGTCCTGTGGGTTTGGACCCATTGTAAGTAGGACCTTTTTATGAAGTTCCTTCAGTTAAGATGTGGCCCATCTCATTCAGCATGGGTGGCAGTCCTATTCCTGGAGTTCTTTGTAAATGGAATGGATGCAGAGGGAAGGAGAGAAAGCCACCAGAAGAAGCAGAAAGCATCGAAACCTGGAAGAGAAGGGAAAGACCAGTAGACACCTCCATGCACCTTGCCATGTGGCAGAGGAGCCAAGGATCACCAGCAGCTGGTTTCTGGGAAGAAAACATCACCTTTAATGATGCCTTGATCTGGACATTTTTAAGGCCTCAAAACTACAATACTGTAAACTAAGAAATTCCCTTTGTTCAAGCCAAACCATTTCATGGTAACTGCTTTAAGCAGCCTAGGAAAATAAAACATCCCCAGATCGGAAGTGTGGATGCTGGGAAAATATATTTCCATTCTGATCAGCACTTTTTATCTTTATATTCTCACCTTTTGCCCCCTTATTAAACCACTACCATCCAAGTATTACCTCCATCTTGCCACATGGCTCTTACCAGGCCTATTAATGACTTCCTTATCCCTAGATCCGACAGGCATATCCCCCTCCTCAGCAGCACTTGATAGAGCTGGCCACTTGGTCCTCCTTCACACGTGCTCTAGCCTTGTTTTCCATGTGACTGCCCTCATGCTGTCTTCCTTTTGCCTTCCTGACCCCCTTCACCCCACTAATCCTCCTTGAAAGGTTGATATTCCTCAACAATGTCTACAACCTTTCCTCTGCCTTCATCCTCTTTCTTCTAGCTTCTATTACCACCATTCTAGTCTGCTGGCTGCTGGAACGCAATATACCAGAAACAGAATGACTTTTAAAAAGGGGAATTTAATAAGTTGCTAGTTTACAGTTCCAAGGCCGAGAAAATGTTCCAGTTATAACAAGTCTATAGAAATGTCCAATTTAAGGCATCTGGGGAAAGAAACCTTGGTTCAAGAAGGCCAATAAAGTTCAGGGTTTCTCTCTCGAGTGGAAGGGCACATGGCGAGCACAGCCACAGTTTCTCTCTCATCTGGAAAGACACATGGTGAACACGGTCAGGGTTCCTCTCTCATCTGGAAGGGCACATGGTGAACATGGCATCATCTACTAGCTTCTTCTCCTGGCTTCCTGTTTCATGAAGCTCCCCAGGAGACATTTTCCTTCTTCATCTGCAAAGGTCACTGGCTGGTAGACTCTACTTCTTGCGGCTATGTTGTTCTGCTCTGCTTTCTCTGAATCTCCCACATTCTCCAAAATGTTTCCTCTTTTATAGGACTTCAGAAACTATTCAAGACCCACCCAAATGGGTGGAGACATGTTGTCACCTAATACAGATTAACAACTACTCTTGATTGAATCACATCTCCAGGGAGATGATCTGATTACAGTTTCAAACATACAGTATTGAATAGGGATTCTTCTGCCTTTACGTAATGGGATTTTGATTAAAACATGGCTTTTCTAGGGTCCGTGCACCCTTTCAAACCAGCACAACCACCTCTATGCCAATACCTGCAAATTTGTGTCCAGTTTAGGCCTTTCCTCTGAGCTAAAGAACAATATACTCAACTGTGTACTTGACGTTTCTCCTTGGATATACTGTAAGAACCTCACAATCAACATATATAAAACAAAACTCTTGATCCAATTCCCCAGCCCATTTTTCTCCTAAGTACCCTGTCTCCAAGAATAGCAGTACCAGTTATTGCAAACTAGAAACTTGAAAGACATTCGTAACACTTCCTCCTTCCTTACCCACCACAACCCAATCAATTGTCAAGACTGTTGATTCTTTTGTGAATGACTCTAAGACTCATGCAAACCTCTGCAAATCTACTACCACCACTAGAGTCCAAGCCAACATTTTCTTTTTCCTGGAACCCTGTAAGAGCCATTTTCCATTTTTACCCTTTTCCAACCCATTCTCCAAATTGCAGCCAGAGTAATATTTTAAGACATGAATCTGATAATGTCACTCCCCTGCTTGAAGCCCTTTAATTACTCTTAATTTCTCCTAGAATAATTAACCTCGACCTGCCAGATCTGACACCTACACCTTGTCTTTTGCTTTTCAGCCGAACTGATCTTTCAGTTCCTCAAATAAATCCAACATCTTCCAAACTCAGGTCTTTTACACATACTGTTCCCACTGTCCCTTTCTGATTTCAACTGAAATGTAATTTCCTTCTCACGGAAACTTTTACTGACCCCCAGAGTATCTCAACTACTCCTTGAAACTTGGAACTCCAAGCCTAGTAGGGCTCACTGTCCTTCTCTCTCTCTAACACAACCGTAATAAAACAATAAAGGCATGTTTCCCATACAGGATGTCAGCTCTATGAGGGCTGTTAATAGCTTAACAAAGACATTAGAAAGAATGCATGACTGAGTGAATGAATGACTAAAAATTTCCCAAAATTCCTGTATGTGGGGTGTGGCAACCCATGACTTATAGCCCAAGTACCGCATGTTTAGTGATTTGGTGAGATGCCTCATAGATTTTTTTGTCAAGTACATGGAAAAAATAGGTAAATGTCACTTTGTCATCACAAGAAGGCAAACAACATGAAAAGATGCACAGTGTTCCATTAACTCATGCTAAAATTTAATTAATTTATTGGTTAAGTTTTTTTTCCCCCAAACCACATTTTCTCTATCCTCTCTCCATGAAACATTCAACCAAGAACTCAATAAATAAAACATCACCCTGTTCTGTCAGGCCTTGTCCTATTTGGCTCATAAGAATGTTTATTCAATCTCAGTCCACCTTTAAATATATCCCACCCACCCACACAAGCATGCACTGAAAAAAAATATTTAAAATTACATTAGCCTGGACTCCATTCCACTTCATCTGATTTGCCCTCTTTTACTTATTATTCTCCTATATCCAACATACTACTCCAGTGAGTCAGGTAGCTATGTTGCGTAACAAAACAGTCCAAAATTGAGTGGCTTAAAAAAACAATTCACTATTTCTCAAGTGCCTGAAGGTTGTCTGGGCTGAACTGGTTAACACTTGGTTCAAGTGGAAGTAGCTGTGTTCCACAGCTGCTCCTCCTCCTTCTCCTCCCCCTCCTGAGACCAGTGAGTTCACTTGAACATATCCCTCAGAGGTAATGGCAAAGATGCAGAAAGTAAAATGTCCAAAGCTCAAATACAAACCAACTCTCAGCTTATGTCATATCTGCTAACATCCCATTGGCTAAAGTTAATCACATGGCCAAGCCCAGCCTCAAGGGGTAGCACTATCACCCGTATCCTGTAAAGCTGCAGGGTAAAAGGCATGGATACAGGGAGGGTTACAGAACTGAGGCTAGGGATGCAATGGACCACCCCAGACTGACCTGGCATCTATCTACCTTAAACACAATCCCGGTTTTCCATATATAGTGCAGGTTGGAGAACCTCTGATGACCTCTCAATCTTTACCCCCTTTGGCCCTTTCACTAGCTTTGCTTCCTGATGGATTTCATCTTCAGGAAAAAGAGTGGCAATAGCATGGTTCATGATGATCGATGGAGAGGACAGAAAAAAATGGTCCGTGTTGTTAATGTTCGACTTTAAAACTTTTCTAAGGCAAGTTTCTATCTGTTGGCAGAAAGGAATTTATTTTAAAGGCAAACAAAATGATTTGAGGGTTGTGTGTAGACTGGGCGTTATGGATGCCCCTGTCACTCAATATGTGGTCCATGGGTGAGCATCACCACCACAAGGAGTGATCGAAATGCAGACTCTGAGATTCAGATGTACTGAATCCACACATGCCATTTAGCAAGATCCCCAGGTGATTTGTATGCATGTTAAAATGTGAGAATTACTGAACCACGCTAAGACTCCTCCTAAAGCAGGGAAATACCAAGAGGTAGCTTTGGAAATGATGATGACCAAAAGGCCACATGACCAGTTCCTACTCTTTATGTGCATAGAAAAGGATATCAAACAAATTCTCCTTCTGTCATTAGCTTATTAGATTCAAAGCTTTGGTTTTCAAACTATCCTACAGGGGTAGATGTGGGAGTGGGGGAGGTGATGTGTGTTCCTTAGGAAACAGTCTAGTTCTTTTGAAACCTTGGAATTTCAAACAAATCACAAGAAAGGTCAGACTGAAAATTAAAGCTATAATTTTATTGGGTGACTCCTGTCGGGCAGACAAAGCTGCTTTTCTTCACTGTATCACTTTTATTGAATTTCTGGATCATTTCAAAGGGGAAAAATATATAGCCACAGTATGGTAAAATATATCTGGTTGAGCAAAATAAAAAGTATAAAAGATTCTCATTAATTGTGAAATACTAGTCTATGATAGATGAAAAAAGTAACTCAGTAACCAAGTAGAAAATGCAAGCACCCAAGCAGTTTCCTTATGTAGGAATACGGTGGATAGGAAATACGAAAAAGGAAGCGCATTTTCAAATACAATCCTCCCAGCCCTCTACAGACAAGTCTGGTTCTCAGCAAGACGGTTGCTTTAGGCTTCTGTGGCTGAATCTCATCTGCCTTAGGTTCTTTGCCCCTCTACACCCCAGGACCTCTACACTTTGGCTAATATATGGGATAGAAAAAAGCCTTAAAGTTCTTTCTGGCTCTCATATTTTACTCTTTCATGGATTGGAGGAATCCTCAAGTAGTCAGATACTTGTAATTATGAGGTCAAATGGCAGGATAAATATTTTACATTTCATTCCATTTTTTGCACATCATGCAAATGTAATCTACTCAGAGTGACTAGATAAAGTTAAAGGATCCCAAAGCTTTTTGTTTGTTTATTTTGTTTCCTAGGATCGCAGTGGTTTAAAATGCACAGTGTGGCTTTAGTCTATTAAGAGAAACTATTTTGTCCATTGTCCAGCTGTTGTGACAGTAATGGAAACTATCTTGTAAAAGGAAGGAAGGAAAAAGATCATACATAAATGTGTCCATTGTTACTTAGGAGCCCAAACAAGCATATGCTCCAGAAGACCAAAGGATAAACCTAAATACCCTCACAGGCCTTACAAAATGGATCACAAAGGGGAGCTATAAGAAATTGCAGACATGAAACTGGCAGATAAAGCATGGCTCACTGGGAGACCAAACAGATAAAAGCGTTAGTAGTCAGTATGGTCAAGGCCTTGAGCACGCCAAAGAGATGATCAGGCAACGTCAAGTATCTCTGGGTTAGTGGAGCCAAGAAGAGGGTCCCTCAGATACCTCCTTAAGTGCTGCAAATGTATCCAGCATGATCTAGAGCTTGGGATAAAGAAGGGGCCAATGCAGGATTCTTGCCTTCAAGCAGCTTGCATTCTAGTGACAGTTGATAACTATAAAAAGAAAGTGTAGCCTAGGAAGACCTTCTAAAAGGCAGCTCCGAGATGGAGTGCAGGTTAGCATGGCCTCTCACTCAGAGCAACCGAGCCCTCACTGCCCAGCACAACCGAGCAGTGCAGTAGGAAGTGCAATCAGTGATGTGCCAAAGTTTTTCTGACGAGCCAGAGCAGATGTCCCCTTCGAGGGGAGGACTCAAAGAAGCAGGGATGGCGCAAGACCCAGTGGTAGAACCACAGAACACCATGGTAGCAACGTCGCTGGTGTGAACTACAGCACCGAGCCTCCCCCTGCAGGAAATGAGCTTTAAACTGCAGACAGGGCTTGCTCCCAACCCGCTTTCCCAAGACCAGAAGGTCTGCAGACATTTGTGAGCAGAAGCAAATGGAAGCTTGGCAAATCAAGGGTAGAACCTAGGAAAAGAATGAAACCCAAATGGTACTTTGCCTCTGGCTAACTCCTTTGGCTAAAGGAGTTTGCCTGTCCCAAGTGAGAAATGTTGTCTTTGTTTGTTTTGTTGTTTAATGATTGTTACAAGTAATTAGACAGCTACACAAGTTAATTGGTAAAATTCTGTGGAAGGTTGTTTATATTCTTGTCATTCTGATTCCTTTACATGTTGACCCATTAAAATAAATTATATTCAAATGTAAAGTAGAAATCCATGGGTATGTTAGATTGATCTTATCACTTGGAATCTCCTGCAGCAAGGAGTAACTGTAAGCCAACCTTCAGGACTACCCCAGTTTGAAGGCTCCACTCCCTTTCGGGCACTGTCACCACAGCCCCATCGACTAATTGGGCCCTGAAAGCCAGGGAACCAGTGCCTCCCCTGTTGACCTCCAAAGCCAGCTGTCTCTACCATCACCCCAGCTGGAAAATGGATTCCCTGCCCTGCCTGCTTTCTCCTGTTGCTTTACGTCAAGACTTCACGTGTTTGATCTGAATGGCTGAGCAACCAGCTGCAAGGGAGGCTGACAAAGTGAGTGTCTGGGCTCTGCCTGTAGTAGGAAGGATTCATATTGTAGGAAATTCTGCAAACAAAGAACAGTTTTTCAAAAAATTCTGTATGGCCACAAAACACAAAAAATGTCCACAACTCTGCCCATGGGAAGAGCTACCCAACCATTCAGTCAAGATATGAAGGACTGGATGATGACACTTGGTGACAGATCTACCAGGCCTGAGGTCAGTCAAACACTGCAGAGAAGGGAACCCCGGAACAATGCATGGCACAGGTGTGGCCACCCATCCAATTTTGCCATATCTCGTGCTCATTCTCACCCAAACAGTTCTTGTAAAAGTTCAACTCCTTTTTTCTCATCTCATCAGGGGTTCTAGTCAAGCTTCAACGTCACTCATTGCCACAGAATGATGAATAAAAATTATTCCTTAAGCTATTGTTAATGGAGAAGAAACCTACACTCATTTTAAAGAGCTTTTGGCTGCTGTACACACAATAATTATTACCTAACAATTTGTGGCATATTTTGACAATTAGGTTGGCACTTATAAATATATTATATATATATACACATAACACAAAAAAGCTCTGCAATATTTACTTTAAATGTAAATATATACATTTCTATCCTTCTACGAGAATAAAGCTAAGTGCCCTGAACAATGATAAATACTGTAAAGGCCATAAAGAATGAAAAAGCTCCGAAGAATACCAGAGGCTATTTCACAAAGAGCCAGCTGAAAAGAAGGTCATGTTGACAAGATAAAGAGACTCTCTTAAAAGAGAGAATTGAAATGGATCTACATTACCGATATCACCGAGATGTCATTTAATTATTTTGTTTGATTTCATGAAATCAATATTAATGATTAGGAAACAGAGTGAAGGGCCAAATCATTAGAATAAATGGATGTTGCTAATTTCAGATAAGTTCTCATATTACAGTGAAATCAGACCAAAAATATTCAGTAGCTGTCTACCATCACCCAAAATATTATACCATTGAATGAGTATGCACCACACACACACAAGTGCAGTAAACTGCTCTGTTTGTGAACTACTCCATCAATTAAATCATGATAAATTAAATTTTCCAAGCATAGTCACAATTTTTCAAAAAAAAATCTTTTTTTAGAAAAAAATTATCAGAAACATTTTCTTTTTAAAAATACTTCATTACTTTTGTCATCTAACTGACTTAACATTCACAAATACATGGCAATAAGCCTTTACTATCCAAATTGACTTAATGATTCTATTTAGATATAGTTTCTATAAACTCCAAAGCCATATATGATGTGTATTACAAAATAACACAATATATCTCTATTTTAGGTTAAGCTTTGCATTTTACTTCTAAAAACAGCAATAAGTATAAAATAGAAATAAGGTACTTGACACATGAAATAGCAATCAAAAAATTTTAATTAAGTTGTTATGATCTTCAGTAGAGTAATGCATAAAAATTCAAGCTAGTAATGGATTTCTCTTAAGTGAACTCAACATGTGAATAAAAATACTTCGATCTTGTCTTAAGACTGACAGCTTTAAAAATATACCTATAGTTAGTATTCAAAACCATCAGAAAACCTAGGAGATTTAAGCATCCGGTTCACATAGATAAGTTTCTTAAAGAGCCGATCCATTAAAAGTGTGTAGGAGCTAGTCAGGATAACCTCCTGACTAGTGGTCAGCTGGCAGCCTGCCCCCACAAATTCAGCATTGCCCTGCCCACAAGCAGAAATAGGACTCCATAAACCTAAAAACCATTGCTTTTTAATGAATCCTCCTAAAAAGTAACGGGGCTTCCCCATGGTAACCACAAAGAAAATATCTGAAAAACATATACAGGAAGAAATAAGAAGGGACAAAATTGGTACGCTACAAAAAAATCAAATGAATATGAAAGTAGACATTAACAGAATTGAAGAAAAAAGTGGTATAAACCTTACAAAGACCAAACAGCAAAATAGCACAAGAAAGCTCTGCAATACTTACTTTAAACGTAAATAGCTTTAACTCTCCAGTCAAAAGGCAGAGAATGGTGGAATGGATGATAAGCATGACCCAACTATATGCTATTTACAAGAGACTCACCATAAATGCAAAGATACAAGTAGGTTGAAAGTGAAAAGATGGAGAAAATATTAATACAAACAGTAAACAAATGAGAACTGAGGTAACTATACTAATATCATACAAACTAGGCTTTTAAGTCAAAAACTGTTACAAGGGACAAAGAAGGACACTATAAACCGATAAAGAGGTCAATTCAATAAGAATACATAGCAATTATAAATATATATACACTTAATGGCAGAGCCCTAAAATATATGAAGCAAATATAGACAGATTTGAAGAGAGAAATAGAAGGTTGTACACTAATAGTAGGAAATTTCAATATACCTCTTTCAATAATGAAGAAAACATCTAGATGGAAAAGTAATGAGGAAATAGAAGATTTGACAGATACAATAAATCAACGAGTTCTAACAGACATGTAAAGAAACCTTCAGCCAACAGCAGCAGAATACACATTCCTCTACACATGGGACATTCTTCAGGATAGACTACAGGCTAGGTCACAAAACAAGTCCTAATAAATTTAAAAATATAGAGATCATACAAAGACTCTTCTCTGGCTACAACGGAGTGAAGGTAGAAATAACAAACAGAAGAAGAACTGGAATTCACAAATACATGGAAACTCTTAAACACTCAATGGATCAAAGAAGAAGTACAAGAGAAATCAGGAAAAATCTTGAGGCAAATGAAAGTTGAAATACAACATACCCAAAACTCATGGAATCCAACAAATGCAATGCTGAAAGATAAATTTATAGCTTTAAATGCTTACATTAAAAAAGAAGAAAGATCTCAAATCAGAGACCTAACCTTACACTTGGGGGATCTAAAAAAAGAAGAGCAAGCTAAAACTAAAGCAAGCAAAAAGAAGGAGATAAAGAGTAGAGTGGCATGCTCACTTTGGCAGCACATACACTAAAATTGGAACAAAACAGCGAAGATTAGCATAGCCCCTTTGCAAGGATGATGCACAAATTAGTGAAGCATTCCATATTAAAAAAAAAAAATTAGAGTGGAGACAAAAGAAATAGAGAGGTCTTTTTTATATAAATCAGCCATTGAATCAATGAAAACAACAGTTCATTCATTTAAAAGATTAATAAAATTTATAAACCCTTAGCAAGACTGACAACAAAAAAGGAGGATGCAAATAACCAAACTCAGAAATGGACGGGAGGTGCATTACTACCCACCCTAGAGAAATAAAAGGGATTATAAGAGGATACTATGGACAATAGTATACCACCAAATTAGACAACCTCGATGAAACAGGCATATTCCTAGAAACACACAAATGATCAAAACTTACTCAAGAAAAAGTAGAAGATCTCAACAGACCAATTAACAACTAAAGAGATGAATCAGTAATCAAAAACCTCCCAACACAGAAAACTCAGGACCAGATGCTTCACTCATGAATTTTACCAAACATTCCAAGAAGAATTAATGCCAATCCTGCTCAAACTCTTCCAAAGCTGTGAAGAGAAGGGAATACTTCCTAACTCATTCTATGTAGCCCCATCACGCTAACACCAAAGTCAGATAAAGGAATGAAATAAAAGAAAATGACAGACCGTGGTTCATTTATGATTATAGATGCAAAAATTCTTAACAAATTGCTAGGAAACCTAATCCAAAAATGCGTTAAAAGATTTATATACCATGATCAAGTGGGATCTATCCTTGTTATGCAAGGGTTACTTCAACATAAGAAAATCAAGTACTTTAATACCCCACATTAACAGAATGAAGTAAAAACACCATATGTTCGTCTCAACTGACGCAGAAAAGACATCTGACAAAATTCAGCCCTCCTTCTTGATAAGAACATTTAGAAAACTAAGAATAGTAATAAACATCTTCAACAAGATAAAGGACATTTGTGAAAAACCTATAGCTAACATCACATTCAATGGTGAAAGACTGAAAGCTTTCTCCTAAGATTACAAATAAGGCAAGGATGCTACTGTCATCACTGGTATTCAACATTGCACTGGAAGTTCTAGCCAGAATAATTAGGCAAGAAAAAGAAATGAAAGGCATCTAAACTGGAAAGGAAGAAGTAAAATTTTTCCCTATTGTAGATGGTACGATCCTATTTCTAGAAAGTCCTGAAAATCTGCCAAAAAATTATGAGACCTAACAAATTAAGCAAACTTGCAGCATACAAGGTTAACATTCAAAATGCTATTAACACATAAAACTCAGTAGTGTTTCTAGACACTAGTATCAAGTAATCTGAAGAATCAGGAACAAAATGCCACTTATAATAACAACTAAAATAATCAAATTATCTAGGAATAAATTTAACCAATAATGTAAAGAACTTTTACATGGAAAACTACAAAACATTGCAAAAAGAAGTCAAAGAACATCTAAATAAATTGAAGGATATTCCATGTTCATGGATTGGAAGGCTACATATTCAAAGCGATTATGGATTCATTGCAATCCCAATCAAAACTCTAGCAGTCTTCTTTGAAAAAATGGAAACACCAATCAACAACTTTATATGGAATGTTAAGGGGCACGAAAGAGTCAAAACCAGCCTTAAACAGAAGTTGGAGGAAACACACTTCCCGATATTAAACTTATTACAAAACTATGGTAGTCAAAACAGCAGGGTACGCTCACAGGACAGACATATATAATAATGGAAATGAATTGAGAGTTCAGAAATAACTCATATCTATGGCCAATTGATTTTTTGTGTGTGCTGTGTAACAGGGGTCACATTTCATTCTTTTTCCATGTGAGCATCCTGTTATCGCAACATCACTTGTTGAATTTTTTGTTTGTTTTTTCTTCCTTTGCTTGCTTGTTTTGGGAAGTGCATGTTCTAGGAATCAAACCTGGGTCTCCCACATGGCAGGCAAATATTCTACCACGGAACTACCCTTGCACCCCAAGACCAACTGATTTTTCACAAGGGTGCCAAGTTGACTCAATGGAAAAAGAATAATCTTTTCAATAATTGGTGCTGAGAAAACTGGGTATCCATGTGCAAAAGAATATAGGTGGACCCCTATATCATACCATATACAAAAATAAACTCAAACATAGAACAAGGACCTAAATATAAAAACAAAAGCTATAAAACTAGAAGAAAACATAGGGAAGCATCCTCAGGACCTTGATTGGGCAATGGTAACACAAGCAAGAACCACAAGAAATAGATAAATGGGACTATATCAAAATTTAAAACTTTTGCACATCAAAAGACTCCATCATACATGTAAAAAGACAATCTACAGAATGGGAGAAAATATTTGGAAATTACATATCCAATAAGAGTTTAATAACCAGAATATTAAAAAATCGTAAAACTCAACAACAAAAACAAACAAGCCAATTTAAAAATGGACTAAAGACTTGAACAGACATTTTATCCTTTAATCTCTCCAAAGAGGATATACAAATAGCCAAAATGCACATGAAAAGGTGCTCAACATCATTAGGCATTAAGGGGATGCAAAGCAAATCCACAATGAAATATCATTTTACATCCACTAAAATGGTTACTATTTAAAAAACAGAAAATAGCAAGTGTTGGAGAGGTTGTAGAGAAATAAAAACATTCATACATTGTTGTTAGGAATGTAAAATGGTGCAGCCACTGTGGAAAACAGTTTGGAGGATCCTCAGAAAGTTAAATATAGATTACCATATGACCCAGCAATCCCACTGCCTACAAAAGAATTGAAAGCAGGAACTCAGATATTTGCACACAGATGTTATAGCAGCATCATTCACAACTGCCAAATGATGGAAGCAACCCAAATGTCAATCAACAGATGAATGGATGAATGAAATGTATCCATACAATGGAATATTATTAAGCTGTAGAAAGGAATGGAACAATGTAGATGAACCTTGAAGATATCTTGTGAAGTGAAATAGTTCAAACACAAACGGACAAATATTATGTGATCTCACTGATATTAAAAATTAGAATAATCAAATTTATAGTGTCTGAAACTAGGATAAAGGTTATCAGGGGACAAGGTATGGCTAAGAAATGGGGACTTAGTGCTTTATGGGTACAGAGTTTCCATTTGGGGCGATGGAAAAGTTTTGGTAATGGATGGAGGTGAAGGTAGAACAACATTTTGAGTATAATGAACATCCCTGAATTATATATTTAAATGTAGTTAAAAGGGGAAATGTAGTTTGTGTGTGTGTGTGTGTGTGTGTGTGTGTATTACTAGAAGGAAAAAATTATTTAAAAAAAACATAGAGTTTTATAATACAAACAGCGAACCCTAATGTAAACTAGTTAACAGTACAAGATAATGCTGTTTCATCAATTGTAACAGGTACCACACTAATGCAAAGTATTAATAGTAGGGAAAACTGTGTGTAAGGGGGTTGGGGTAAGTAACATAGAAACTTTCTGTATGTGTTATAGGAACTTTCTGTGTGTTTTATACAGTAATATAGGAACTTTTTATAAGTAATATAGGAACTTTCTGTTTGTTTTTACTATAAACCTACAACTTCTTTAATAAAAACAAATTAAAGAAAACCTTAAAAAGACACATAGTCCAAAATATAAATATATAAAATATTTATAAAAGATATAAAATATATAAAAATAAAACAACATAACACAAAATAAAATAAATTAATTAATGGAGCTTCATGTTTTCCAAGCTTCCAAAGAATTTTTCAAATAGACTTAACATAGTGTTTTGTAAAAAGTCAAACAAAAGCCTCTTCCTTTGCTCTGTTGACCTGGAGGCTCAGTTGGACCCATAAGGGCTGATTTCATTATGCAAGTTTTTTCCCGAAACCTCAAACTGCCATTCTCTTCATCACCTGCAGAGACAGAGATGAATGGGAAAGAGGGATGCAAGACGAGGTGAGTTCCCTGACACAATCATTAATCATGTTGGTGACATTAAGCCTGGACAGAGAAGAATTATACCCACAGCCAGATGCAGAAAGTGGCCTTTATTTGCAAGCTCCTTGGCATAGAGATCTGGTCCTGGGTGAAATGCTGAAGTTTCATAACCTCTTTCCTCCAACTTGGTATACTCTATTCTCTGCCTTCCAGTGTCTTGGGTTCTCACCCTATTCCCTACAGGGATGGTATCCCCAAAATATCCTTTAGACACTCTGAGCATACATAGTTCCACATCTGTAAAATGGGGATAACAATATCACCATTTTGTGTTTGGTAAAGGAGCTTCTGTAGATATCTAGGCCAATTTAAGAGCAAGACCAGTGTAAGGTATTTTTTATTCATATAAAAGCACAGATGATGGCAACCCACAACTGTTAATCATATCTTTTGGTTGCTGCTTTAAAGCTAAATCTAATAAGGATAGTGTCTTGTGTCAGAGAGTTCTCCCAAAATTCATGACTACCCTAAGCCTCAGATTATGACCTTATTTGGAAATAGGACTTTTGCAGATATACTGAGTGAAGATGAGGTCATACTGGATGAGGCTGGGACCTGAATTCAATCACTAGTGTCATGAGAAGAGACAGAGATGGCACAGGAAAGAAAACCATGTGAAGACAGTGGCAGAGATTGAAGCTTTGCTGCCACAAGCCAAGGATTGCCAAGAATTGCCAGCTACCACCAGAAATTAAGAGAGGCAACAGAGGATTCTTTCCTGGAGCCTTTGGAGGGAGTATGGTCATACCAACACCCTTGACTTCAGACTTCTGGCCTCCAGAACTGTGAGACAATCCATTTCTGTTGTTTTAAGCCACTCAGCTTGTGGAAGGTTGTTATAGCAACCCTAGGGAACCAGTACCCCTAGCTATCATCATTCATTAACAGGATCAGCATCTCTCTGGAGCCAGGCATGACAAGTTAGAGCCCAGGTTTAAACCATATTTGGAAAGGTCATATTCATTTGGCTCTTTCTACGCACTGAGCACATAGTCAGAACTTTATATAGGCAAACTCACTTAACATTTGAAAAAAAAAAAAAATTAGGCACTAGGTGCTGTTACCTTTGTGATAATGCTGTGGTGGTGTGAAGCTGGACAGCCCCCAGGAAAACGTGTTCCTAAACCTAATCCATTCCTGTGGGTGTGAACCCTTTGTAAGTAAGACTTTTTGATAAGGTTACTTCAGTTAAGGTGTGACCTACCTCTCCAGGATGGGACTTATCCTATTACTGGAGTCCTTTATAAATTGCATAAATACATAGAGAGGAATAGTCAAGGAAGCAAAAAGCATAAAGCAATGAAACCTGGAAGAGAAGACAGAAACCAGAAGACATCACCCTGTGGCAGAGGAGCCAAGGACTGCTGGCTGTTGGGAAGAAAGCATGGCCTTGATGATGCCTTGATTTGAACACGTTCTTGTACTCTATAAGTGATACAATTCCATTGTTTAAGTTGAACCATTTCATGGTAATTTGCTTGGAACGGCCTAGGTAACTCAAACAGATGGAGAGAGCATAGAAAGAGTAGGGGAGCTCTCTGGATTTCCTCAGATCACACATAAGAAAATATCTACTCTATCTACAGGAAAGGACTATCTTGGGAAGCAGACTTCCCCCAAATGCAGTCACCGTCCTTAATAAGAATCATAGCATGGGTGTTTACATGTGTACATCCTGAAGACAAGGTATAGAGTTTTATTCCTGTCATGCCTTCAACTGTTCTGTGAACTTGAGCTGTTCAAGTTCAAGTGGATTGAATGGGTATCCCAGTTTGGTCTTGGTCAGCATCCTGATGGGTGTGGACCCAGGAAACATAAGGTCTCTTCAAGATATTACTTCAGTTAAGGTGGTCCAACCGAATCAAATTGGTCCTTTATAGGCAAGATGAAGGTCAGATACAAAAAGAAACAATTGGAAAAGCAAGAAGTTTATAGTCCATAGAATCCGAAAGAGAAAGGAGATGCTGCCGTGTGCATTGCCACATGACAAAAGCCAAGAAACCCCAAAGATTGCTGGCAGCCAGTAGATACCGACCCTGGGAGGAAGTAAGCCTTCTGGAAAGTCTCAGAAACCATGAGCTAATAAATTCCTATTAAGACAACCCGTTTTATGGCATTTGTTTCAGTGACCAGGAAACTAAGAAGCATGTTATTTCACTTTTTTAGACCAAATTTTCTCAACTGGAAATCAAAGGTTAGATGATGTCTACAACCTTAAACATATAACACCACACAGCTACTTAATTCAATCTCATTTTCTTGCAAAAAAGAAACAAACACAAGAGCCCATTTGAGCTTGCTCAAAAGGAGGGGAGTTTATCATAGTGTGATCAAGGCTAGAAGAGAGAAGTGGTTGGGTTCCAAGAAAGCTCTAAGAACAATCATTCTATCTTTAATTCTCTGCTTCTGTAATTCTCTGTTCTCTTCACTCCATCCATCTGGTCTCTCACCCTCTAATTACTTCTCCTTTTGTTAATGACCCTATTAAAATCAGTTCACACATTTTCTTCCTCCCCGCATTCTAGAACCTTTCCCTCTACCATTAGCTGGTCCAATCTCTAGGTTTTCTGATTTCTAGGAGAACTGTTTTATCCATTCAAATTTACACTTCAGGTCAGGCCACACAGGTTGCAGGTCACTGTTCAGCCTATAGATTGGCTGCTTCTGGGTCAGGCTCCAGCCTTGATGCTTTCAGCTCTGTCAATGAGGAGAAAGCTTCAACTGATACAAAACATGGTCCCTTCTCCTCAGCAGGGGCTGTGGGTGGGGCAGTTTCCTTGAGGAGGGGAAGTGATGGCTGAGGACACTAGAATGTTTCTAGTATGGCCACTAAAACCACATCAATGTCTCAATTAAGAGATGCGCTTCCACCAGGGAATGGTGGCCACATATACTGCTGTAGCTTGTACTCACACATGCACGAGAAAGCTCCTCTCTGTATCTGTACAATGGCAAATGTAAAAATGTTTTTCTACAATGCTTGAGGAAAAGCAAAGCAGCCCCTGGCATCCAGGAGCTGGACTGGCACCATCGGCTATGCTTGTAAGTGTACCTGATGTTCTTCTGTTAAATATAAACAGTTTATCAGGGGGTGCAAGGGTAGTTCAATGGTAGAATTCTTGCCTGCCATGCGGGAAACCCGGGTTTGATTCTCAGTTCAGGCACTTCCCCCAAAACAAACAAACAAACAAGCAAAGTGAACAGAGAAACTACAACAAGCAAACAAACAGAAAAAATCAACCAATGGTGCTGCAGTAATGGGATACTCACATGGAAAAATAATGAAATGTGACCCTGCCATCCAGAATACAAAAAAATAAAAATAAATAGTTTATCAGATTACCAACAAAGACATTCTGTGAACTTAATGGATCACAACAAAAGCAAAACCATTGCATAATCATGTCTTAACACAGACAAAACATGAACATTGTCCAAGCTACAAAAATAGCCATACACACTCACCTTTCCTTACTAGTATGTGATTGCTTCTTCTTTAAAAAACACAACTTTATCTTCTACCTGTTCTAGACTCCTTCTAGATAAGGTTTAAGATACTCAATCATAGAATTCCTGGCAGCATTTAATCCAGAGCAAACCCCTGATTCCTTAAACCCTCACCCAAATCACCTGACTCAAGCCCAAATCCCCTATAAATCCTTTCTAGCGCCCTCTTACTGAGAAAACCCATAGTTTCCCACACTGGGTGTGGTGGCTTGAATCGATGTACCACAGAAAAGCATGCTCTTCAGCATAAGCCATTCCTGTGGGTCTGAACTCATCTTAAATAGGACTTTTTGATGAGGTTACTTCAGTTAAGGTGTTACCCATCTCAAACAGTATGCATTTAAATCCTAATCCTGGAATCTTTTAAAAGCAGAATGAAATTCAGACAGAGAGAGAGGAAAAGCCCTGGGAAGAAAGAATCTAAAGTTCATCGGAAATCAGAAGAGCAGGAGAGTCCAAGAGAGGCCCCCATGTGCAATGCCATGTGGCAGAGTTGCCCAGCCACAATGATCACCAGCAGCTGTCCCATTATCCCAGTCTTCAGGAAGGAAAATATCACCTTGATTTGGACTTTTTCCTAACTTCAAAACTGTGAGCTAACAAATTCCCTTATTTAAGCAAAGCCATTGCCTAGTATTTGCTTGAGCAGCTGAGGAAACTAAAAATGTGTGGTTCTCCCTCCCAGCAATAAGTAATAATTTGCAGCTCATTCAACTACAGGTCTGTTCCTCATGGTCTTTGGTTGGAAGGCATTGACATGCTTCATTGTTTATGAAGCAATTTCACTTATGCTCTATAACTTACTCCTCACACTTGCCTGCGAGTAGCAGAATCACTGTTCACTTACCGTAGAAACCAGCCCCAGATTGCACAATTGCAAGACCAAATTTAAATACAGTACTGTCTGATTCCAAGCTCAGTGTTCCTTATTGCAGATTGAAATAACTTCCCTAATGTGCCTCTTTCCCTTGGAATAATTACAGAAATCAAAGACACACACATTTATGGCAGTCTGCCTCTATCACTTTTTCTCTCTTTTGCCACTCTCTCATTCACATGCCTACATGTGCACATACACTCTTCTTGCTTTAAAAAACATGATGAACAACATAAAAACTGACGATCACACTTTTACCCCAAAGTTGCAATCAACCAGAATCTGAAGCTGGTTGCCAGGACCAGTTCTATGATTTTAGAGAAAACGCCAGTGTCCCATGGAGACAGCAGCTGTTTAACCACCCTGGGGATGTCTGCACCTCCATACCAGCCAGCTTAGGCCAGGTTTCATTGCTATTCAAGTTATACACAGGAACCAATTCCTCCTCTCAAACTTTTCATTTAAATGGAGGTGAAAAGCCATCCTAATATGTACTTACGGTGAAGAGTTGCTCCTAAAAATGGAGTACTGAATGACAGTGTTAATAAAACATTGAAAAAGAGGCATTTTCTCACCTGAGAACTTAATTGCTACAGCAAATGTAACAAGGAGCTCTTGACACACAAATTCATAAAAAGGGTTTTATTCTCAACTTGTCCCTTTGATTCATAAACTACAGGGTGATGGTCCACCAATGGCCACGGAGAACATTTCTCTTCCTAAATACCAAGGTATAATTTACACAACCAAGACTGAAACTAATTTATTTGGCTTACAGTATAACTCACAGTGTTTTTAATTTATGTCATAATTTTTAAAAACTAACTTTGAAAATAAATTAAAACTTTGCCTATCTTCACAAATAAACACATCCCTTGAGATTTTGTGTAGACCATGGGATCAAATTATCACTATGAATGCCAGCAGGGGAAGGTCCCAACCTACCCCTTTGCAAAGGTATAAGCCAAGATTAGGAATAATAGATTATTTTTCTCAATTTCTTATATATATTTTAGGACATTTTTCTTTGCAAAATAATTTTACCAAAGGATTTTATATGTCAGAAAGCGTAAGTATACTGTGTGTCAAACCAAAAATATTTTTGGAAATTCCCTATTTTATCAAAAAATAAATTTTAGCATCAAATTTATTTGATGTTGAGTCTATCAGTCAAGTTCTCAACTGCATATGGTGTTTATTTACCAGGGAACAATACACACAGGTGAGCAAGGGGTAACGGCAGGCATCTGGGGTGAGTAGTAGCAAAGCTTTTACTACCCCTTGGTCAGAGAGACCAGGGGAAGAAGTGATTACCAGACCCTGGGAAGAGTGAGTCATATAGAGGAACCTACTTTTGGAGGGGCAGTGGCCTATGGTGGTGGTAGTGGAATGCACACTTGGTCTAAAGAAAGCTCACAGGAAGGGGGCCAAGGAAACAAAGACCTTCATCGTGGTCTCCTGTCTCCCCCATTTTTTTCCAAAACGTTCACTATCCAACTCCAAGTGGAATCCAGGGGACATAGGAGGCCACTGATGTAATCCACAGGGTCAGCCTTCTGGGGAAGAGAGTAGAGTAGAGAAGGACCAGAAGGTCACTTGGAATATATCAGCATGTCTACTATACCTCAAGGCACTGCACTAAATGGTACAAGGACACAAAGTTGAATAGTACCTGTGTCTGCCCTCAAAAGGCATACAATCTATAGGAAATGGAATATACAAGTGTAGAATAAACAAAATAAAAGCATTATAGAATTTTAGTGGAAGGAAAATTTTTAATTGTTATAAAATCTGTTTTTGTCTTGTTGTTTGTTGTCATTTGCCTATTCAAAAGACCTTCTCCTTTACTTGCTAGCACTACATTTATTTTCCTTAAAAAAGTGGTTCTCAAACTTGAGCATATATGAAATCACAAGGAAGGGTTGATAAGACACAGATTACTGGGTGTGGTCTCAGAGTTTCTATTACAGAATTTTGGAGTAGAGCTCAAGAATTTGCATTTCTAAGTTTCCCAGGTGATGTTAAATTGCTGAAGTCCAGGGAGAACAGTTTGAGACTTAGTGCCAAAGGGAAAGCACCTGATCCCCCAATCTCAGTACCTGTGGTTCTCCTAGGGCTAGCAATGTCCCTGATGCTGGGTCCATGCCCAGGCCAATGTTGGGTCTGTAACCAAGGCCAATGATGGCTCCACAACCAAGGCCAATGTTGGCTCCATGACCTAGCCAATGTTGGCTCCATGACCAAGGCCAATGTTGAATCCACAATCAAGGCTAATATTGGGTCCACAACCAAGGCCAATGTTGGATCCACAATCAAATCAAAGCCAATGTTGACTCTGTGACCAAGGCCAATGTTGGGTCCAAGATTGTTCTAATTTTCTAGCTGCTGGAATATAATATGCCAGAAATGGAATGGATTTTTAAAAAGGGAATTTAATAAGTTGCTAGTTTACAGTTCTAAGGCTAGTTAAAGAAAGTCCATAGAAATGTCCAATCTAAGGCATCCAGGGAAAGATACCTTGGTTCAAGAAGGCCGATGATGTTCAGGATTTCTCTCTTAGCTGGAAGGGCACATGGCAAAGTCTGCTAGCTTTCTCTTCTGGCTTTTTGTTTCATGAAACTCCCCCAGGGGCATTTTCCTTCTTCATCTCCAAAGGTCTCCTCATTCTGTCATGGTTCTGCTGTTCTCTCCTCATTCTCAAAAATGACTCTCTCCAAAATGTCTCCTCTTATATAGGATTCCAAGAAACTAATCAAGACCCACGTAGAATGGGTAGAGACACATCTCCATCTAATCAAGTTTAATACCCACAATTGATTGAGTCACATCTCCATGGAGATAACCTAATCAAATTTGCAACTATTGTAGTGAATAGGGGTTAGAGGAAATCTTGGCTCCCACAAGATAGATTAGGATTAAAACATGACTTTACTAGGGTACATAAATCCTTTCAAACCATCACATTCCTCCCTCTGGACCCATATACAAAATACATTCATTCCATCACACTATCAGAAAACTTTAAAGCATTTCAGTAACAATCAAATGCAACACAAGGTTTAAAACTAGTACAAAGTCTCATCAAAGTTAGTTACAGGCAGGGTCTGTTCTATGGCAAAATTCTCCTCTGGTTCTGGACCTGTAAAACTCAGAATAAGTTTTTTTGCTGCCAGCAAACAAAGGAGGAACAGTCATAGGATATATATAGCCATTTCTGTAGAGAGGAAGGAACACAGGGGTCACAGGACACACACAGTCTAAAAACTTGCAGGGCAAACTCATTATATTTCAACATCTGAGTGTCATTTATCTTCAGGCTTTAGAAAGTGGCAGTCCCACCCTTTCTAAGGGCCTACGCAGAAGTCTGCCTGTCTTCAAATGAACCCTTGGGAGGCACTGGGGAGACCACCTTCTTCTCAGCTCCACCCCCTCCAAGAATCGGGGCTGCACCCACGTTCTCTGCCATCTCCAGGGCACATGCTCAACCCCACCATGTGGTGGTAGCCAGGTTCTCCCCAAACCCCAAGGAATGTGCTCCACCCTCTCCAATGCCTGAGGCAAGACCACTTTTCCACTGCAAGGAGGTGGAAGGCCCATCCTTTGCCTTTGGGGCAAATTTACCCTCTCCATGTGTTTGGGTGGGTCTGCTCTCCTAGCCTGAGGTTTCTTGACTTCAGACTTCAGCCTCCATTGTCGTGCCTCTGAAGTTATTTTTCCTCCAATGTGTCCCTTCTCTGTCCCTCTCAGTCCTGACTGGCAGTGGTCCTCTTTAAACAGATCCTGCAACATTCTCCTTGGTTTTCTATGCAGTAGCCTTGGATTATGCCCATCAGATATAAGGAGCTTCCACAAATCCTTCCTGGATAATTCCATTCCAGTCATGGCTTTCTCTGAAATTGCCGACTGGTTCCACATTCGGTCAAATTCTCACATAGGGCACCATTCTCTGGGGTCTCCCTTCCTGGAAGCCCAAAATTTTCCAGAACATCAATTTCTGGTTTCTTTGTACCCAAGAATTCAGTTTTCAGATTATCTCTTTCCTGTTGCTTTTCACTATAAGCTACAAGGAGAAACTAGACTGCACTTTCCATATTTAATTTGAAAATCTCTTCTGCTAAATATCCAAGTTCCTGGCTTTTAAAATCTGCCTTCTAGCCATAGCCACTAGTCAATTTTGCCAGATTATCTGCCATTTTAAAACAAGGATTGCCCTCTTCCAGTTTGCAATAACACATGCCTCATTTCTGTCTAGAGCCTCATCAGAGGTATCTTTAAGGTCCCCATGTCTACCAACAGTCTCTTCAAAGCATTCTAGGCCTTCTCTATCAAGATCCCCAAAACTCTTCCAGAATTTTCCCCTTATCCATTTAAAAATCTTTTCCAACTGTTTGGTATTTGCAAATCACAGTAGCACCCCACTTCTCTGGTACCAAATCTGTTCTAGTTTGCTAGTTGCCAGAATGCAATATACCAGAAATGGAATGGCTTTTTATAAACAGGAATTGAATAAGTTGCTAGTTTACAGTTCTAAGGCTATGAAAGTGTCTCAATTAAAACAAGTCTATAGAAATGTCCAATCTAAGATATCCAGGGAAAGATAACTTTGTTCAAGAAGGCCGATGACATTCAGGGTTTCTCTCTTGGCTGGAAGGGCAGATGGTGAAGTCTTCTACTTTCTTTTCTGGCTTCTTGTTTCATGAAACTCCCCCAGGGGCATTTCCCTTCTTTATCTCCAAAGGTCTCTGGCTGTGATTCTCTCCTTGCTCTGTCATGATTCCGCTGCTCTCTCCTCGTTCTCAAAAGTGACTCTCCAAAATGTCTCCTCTTTTATAGGATTCCAGTAAAATAATCAAGACCCACATGGAATTGGTGGGGATACATCTCCATCTAATCAAGTTTAATACCCACAGTTGATTAAGTCATAGCTCCGTGGAGATAATCTGATCAAGTTTCCAGACTATAGTTGCTGAATAGGAATTAGAAGAAACTGTTCTCCCACAAGATTGATTAGGATTAAAACATGGCTTTTCTAGGGTATATAAATCCTTTCAAACCAGCACATGATCAAGTCCAATGTTGAATCCACAATCAAGGCCAGTGTTGGGTCTACAATCTAGGCCATGACCCAGACAAATGTTGGGAGCCTTGACCCAAGCCCTGGTTATTTGACCTCGTTCAACATCCTTAATCTCCTGGGCAGCTGCATAGCAGCCTTAGTCTTTGTGAGACAGTGCTGACCTTAGAATCACCATCTCCTTTTCTCTTTCCTTCTCTGGAAACTGGCCCAGCCCTCATCTACTCATAAACATGTTTATGTAGGGGATTTAATTCAGGCACAACAAAGTCTGTGCCAAGATTTAGCAATGACTATGCTCATTGCAATATTATTTACTATTTAACAATCCAGTCATAGGAATTTGGTTAAATAAATTATTATTCATCTATATAATTATATACCACTAAGCTGTTAAAGGTTTGAATGCAAAAAATATATTTCTTGATGCAGAATGATGTTTATAATATATTTAAACTTTAAAAAGCAAGTGATAAAAGTACATTTAATATATGAGTCAAATATATATGTGAAAGTTAATATAACACTGATTACCTGGTCATTTTTAGGTGGGTGGAATGACAGGTATATTTTAATTTTCTTCTCTGTTTGCCTGTGGGTTCTTCTTAAAATGAGTATGTATTGCTTTTGTAATAAAAACAAATAATAAAAGAAATTTCATTTTGAAGTGCATACCCACACAGTTTTTATACTGACTATATTTACTTAATGGGCTCAAAAAATAAATGCCTATATTTGTTCTCAGTTTTCTCAGACCCCATGGTTACATAAAACACTGATGTATTAGTTATAATTAGGTTAAGCTACATGTGACTTCAAATTAAGAGAAGCATAGAAGAGAGAAGGTTTTATTCCCTCTTATAGAATTTCTAGAAATCCACATCCCAAGGCCAACATGACAGCTCTGCAAATTCCAAGGGACTCTTACACCTCCCAGCTCTCCATTTCACAGTTGTCCAAGATGGCAACTAGAGCTTTGATCATTTCATCCCTATTCTAGCCAGCAGGTAGGAAAAAAGGAAAAGGAACACTCTTTCCCTTTAAAGACACTTGTTTGAATTTGATTATACCACTTCTGCTTATAGCCTATCTGCAGTGGATGGGATCATATGCACAAACAAAAGAAAAGTTCATAATCTTAATCCTCATCCTTGCAAATGTGAACTCATTGGTAACTCAGCACATTTGAAGATGCATTACCAGGTAAGGTGTGGACTCATTTGTGAAAAGGTCTTCCAAGATTCTATTTAGATGTGGCCAAACTGAATCAGGGTGGGTCTGAATCCATATTATTGGAGGACTTATAAAGAAAAGCCAGAGAACAGAGGAGCAGAAGTCAGAGAAAGACACAGGAGAAGACCAAGGGCATCTCCATATAATAGAGCCAAGTAGCCTCAAGCCAGCACCAGAACACACAGACTTTGTGGGAAATGTATGGCCTGTCAAGATTTTGAAGATAACCTTCACTTTTAGCCTTCAAAGCTCTGAGCCAATAAACACTTGTGGTTTAAGCCAACCAACTGTGTGCTATTTGTCATAGCAGCCCTGGAAAACTAAGACATTATCCATCAGCTAGATCTTAGCCATATGGCCATGCCTAGTTAGAAGGGAGATTGGGAAGTGCCTTTATTGTAGACATCCATATCCTCAGCTACAAGTGGGAGTTCTTGTACTTTGGGAGAAGGAAAAATGGATATGGAAGAATAACCACCTGTCTATGCTATACCATGTCATATAAAGGGCATGATCTACTTAAACTCTAATCAGTAACTCTTCCAGATAAATCACTCAAAATATGGGATCTTTCTAAACTATCTCACGGGAGATGTGGGCCTCAAAATTTTCACTAAGCTTATGCCACTGAACTAATAGTTTTCAATGGCTTTACTTCAGAGGTATCTAGAGCAAAAAGAGAAAGTTTAAGTGTAGAAGAATTTGTAAAATCTCTAAGCCAATCCACTGTATAATGATCGAAGACAACTTGCTTCTGAGAAGCTGGTCACCAGATAATATGAGGATTAATAACTGAGAGAATATTCTGAATCTATATTCTCTGGGTCTGATTTGAGTTGTAACATCTGATATGTACCTGCTTTTCTAAACAGATGGGGTCTACTCATCACTCCACTCCAGCCACACTGGCCTCCTTGTTGGTCCATGAATGTGGCAGGCAGCTCAATATCCTTGAACTCATCACCTCTATTTGGAATGCTCAGATATTTACTGGGCTCACTTGACTCACCCCTCCAGCTCCTCCAGATCACTGTTTAATGTCACATTCCTTACCACTCTATTTCAAAATTGCAATTGCCTGCCTCTCCATCCAGCACACTCTACCTCCCTTATCCTGCTTCATTTTTGTCCTTTACATTGATTTATATCTAATTCAATATATGTTTTGAGAATTTACTGTCTGCTAGACCCTTCCTACCCAAATAGCAGGTAAACTCCATAGGGGCAGGAATCTTTTTCTGATTTGGACAACCCTCTATCCCTTTATCTAGAGTAGAGCCTGGCACAGAACAAGTAGGTATATATATATTAGATCAACACATGAATGAATGAACAAATCTTACATTCCAGTATCTCTGACAGAGGGTATGGAAATAGTTCAACACATATTTTATTAAAAGATAAATCAAATGTTCTGGAACTAAGTTAAATCTACAACTTATTAATTTTATAAATATTTCTTGAACCCTTGTCTCTGTCAGGCTTGGTGCTATTCAATAAGAAAACAGTGTGAGCAAATCCAGATAAGACACTGCCTCACTGAAATTTCCACCTGATGGAGTAGAACATAGTGAGTCTTGTCCCCCAAACAAAGGTAAAATTGAGATTGTGTTATCACTGCAAAGAAACTCCTTCCCAAGTCATTGTTCATAATGCCCTGTATTTTATATTACTCTCCAATAGATTTTAATTTCCTCTTTGTTTATCTCCTAATTATATACTTTCCCCACTCCATGAAGGTCCTATGATTGCGGGTATCTTGTCTGCCTTTTTTTCCATATCCGTAGTACCTAAAATGGTGCCTACTACTAAGAAGGAAACTGATGAATAGTTTTGAATGTATGAATGGGTGGAAAATGCTATGGATGGCTGGGGAGGACTTCATAAAGGCAAAGGGAAGATATGATTGATGAGAGCCTTGAAGGCTAAGAAAGAGTCAACTGGGAAAATAAGGAGAGGCGCAACATACCAAGCAAAGAACAAAACGGCATATGGTCAGGAGTGTGGCTTACATGGCTTGTGGGCAAAATCCAGCCGGCCACGTGCTTTGGTAAATAAATTTTATTGGAATACAACCACACTTCCTCTCTATTATGTGTGGCTGCTCTCACACTACAGTAACAGGGCTAAGCAGGCAGCTTTGTGTAATTACATTAGAGACTATATGGACAGCAAAACCAAAAATAATACCTTCTGGTCCTCGATAGCACAAGGGTGCTGACCCTTATGCAAAGACTCAATGTTGGACAAAAACTTGGTAGCAGATGCTACTCAATGTGCAGCCCTGAACAGCAGCGTCAGCACCTCTTGAAAAGGTGTTAGAAATACATTTATGGAGCCCTACCGTAGACCTACTCAATCAGAATCTTTGAGGGCCAGGGTGGAGCAATTTGTGCTTTGACAAGCTTTCCAGAGGATTCTGGCTCATGCGATCCACCTTGGCAGAGGAAGAGAGAGAGAAAGAGACAAAAAGAGCAGCATGGTGAGAAGTAAGGCTGGAGAAATTGGCAGGGTCTACATAGTGCAGGCCATAAGGCTACGTTCAGGAGTTTAGCTCTTATCTTTATCTTAAGTGTAAAAGGAAGTCATTGAAAGGCATTATGATAATATGAACAGATTTGCAATTTGCTATGGTAACTCTGGCTGCAATGTGAAGATTAGCTTGTAAGGGGCAGTAGAGAGGAAGCAACAACACCAGATAGGAAGTGCAGTTCCAGCGATAAAGGATGGTAATTTGAATTCTGGATAATGCAGGTGGCTATAGTTGGAGGAGGATGTAGTAAACCAGCTGAAACATCCAACTGCCCTCTTCTTTAATGTCACTGAACTTCAGTTACCTCATCAGCAAAATGGGGATAGTAACTCACAAATTTGTGGTGAGGATCAAAAGAAAATGTATACAAAACACCCAGCACAGTCTCTAGTACAAATAGACACTTAACTGGTGGGAGTTCTCATCTTTGGATCTCTTTTGTTTAAAGAGCAAGAATGATGGATTTTGCATTCCGTTTTGGCCAATGTACCATACGACAACTTGAAAGACGTTTCTAATTTCCTAACTGAAGTCCCTTTCATCTCCAGCAATATTAGGGTCCACCTTTATAGTGAACTTTAAAATACTATCAAGAACAATGAAAAACTCATTCATCCAAGATTTGAATCTCATTAAGGGCATCCAGTATTTATATGGTCATTTGCAGGGAATTCTTTTTTAAAGAACTTCTTTTCATTTATAGCCAATCCTGTTCCAAAAGGAATTGAAGATGGCTTCCAAAAATGCATATGCCACAGAAAAGTTAATTAAATTGAAGGGAAAAGAAATGAAGCAAAGGGGAAAGAAGATGATTTAGTGTCCTGAACACAACTTAGTAAACAAACTAGGATTTTGCCACTAATTTGGCTCTGAGTTTTCTGAAGTTTAATATGTACAGTGCCACGAGATTCACAGAGTTCATAAGGCTAAAGCACACCAGTGCTCAAGAGAAGCCCTGAACACAGAGGTCAGAGAAAGGTGCCCCTCATGGACCCCTAGAGTGAAGACATTGAAAAATGTAACAAACATCCTTCACTGCCTCCAGAACAGCCCTGAAGAATCACTTACAAATTGTTCTATTTTATAAAGCAAGGATTCAAGTTACCATCATCTAAACGTTGAGTGTTCTCCTCTAGGGCTGAGGAATAATAGCCACACGCAAAGATTTGCCACACGCAAAGAGAACATGGAAGCCGAAATGCCAGAGAAGTCTTGTAGCCTTGAGGTTCTCAGGCGTTTTTTTGGAGCGCTTGGTTTCCATGGGGATGCCTCGGAGGCAGTGAGAGCTATAGGAGCATGGGAGAGGCCAGCAGGGCAGAGTCTTGGGCTCCGCATCCCTTGCTTCAGCCAGAGCAACTCTGCTTTTTAAAAAAGTTTGAAAAGCACAGTAGCCACAGTACATGCAACAATTCACTAAGCGGACTTTGGAGTCATATGGGGGCAGAGAACACGGGTTAGGATTCGAATTCGGATATTCATCACCTGTGGGACTGTGGACAAATCACTTGACTTCTCTGTGTCTCAGTTTCTTCATCCGTCAAGCAGAGATATTGATAGTACCTACCGCTAGAGTTGTTGTGAAGGTTACATTATCTGATACAGATAAAGCCTTTAGCACAGTGCCTGGCACAGAGTAAGGACTCAATAGATGCTCAGTGGCATAAGTTTTGGTGGTGGAAATACTAACTTCTGATTCCTGATGCTATAAAAATACCTTGTCCACGTAAGGGCAATCAAAGAAAAGTATTATGTAGTTTGCTAGCTGCCAGAATGCAATATACCAGAACTGGAATGGCTTTTTAAAAGAGGTATTTAATAAGTTACAAGTTTACACTTCTAAGGAAGTGAAAGTGTCTAAATTAAGGGACCAACAAGAGGTTACCTCCACTCAAGAAAGGCTGATGGGTCAGGAACACCTCTGTCAGCCAGGAAGGCAAGTGTCTGGCATCTGTTGGTCCCTTGATCCTGGGCTCCATTGCTTTTCTCAGTTTACTTCTCCAGGGCTGGTTCTCATCTCTTCACTTCCATTGTCTCTCTCCAGGTTCTGGCTTGCTTAACATCTATCTCATGGCAATGTCTGCTGGGCTTCAAACATCTCCAAACATCCATGATTTTGTTCTCCACATGTTAGCATCTGTGTCAGCTCTGCTGTACAGTTTCTGTTGGCTCTGAGGCCTCTGTCATTTCTGTCAACTCTGCTCGCTCTCCAAAATGTTTCCTCTTTTAAAGGATTCCAGTAAACTAATCAAGACCCACCTAGAATGGGTGGTGTCACATCTCCATCTAATCAAAGGCTATACCCACAATTGGGCGCATCACATCTCTGTGGAGATAATTTAATCAAATTTCCAACCTACAGTGCTGAATAAGGATTAAAAGAAATGGCTGCCTCTACAAGACTGAATCAGGATTAAAATGTGGTTTTTCTGGGGTTCATAATACTTTCAAACCAGCACAAGGGTCTACAAGTGAACCAACTTACCCCAAATGGCAATAGGAGACCATGCACTTGAACCCAGCACTCCTGACTTCTTCCAGTGGCCCAGCCACAGGAAAAGGAGACTCACAGATCACCTTTTCTCATAGCTGCACACCCCATTTTTCTCTAATAGCCTTACTGCACCATTTTTTGTGAAATCCAGGATATGGCGATGGCAAATAGCTCTCATCTCGTGTGTGGACTCCAATTGTTAGTGGCTTCATAGAAAAGGATTTCAGACCACATTTAGGAATATCAGGATAGAGTTTGAATCAATTAGCCATGTCTACCACTGAAAAGGGAAAGGGGAGTACTTGCAGATACAGTACATTGCAGCAAACACCAGGCTAAAGAATAGCTTGTTGAGCATGAGGACCATATCCGACAACATTGAACTTCTCATAGCACAACTTCCCCTTCTGAACACATAGCAGGATTTTTATAAATGTTTGCAGAATGACCAGCAGATTCATTGTTTGTATGAAATATTTAATGATCATAAAAAGCCATGGTGATGGATTCCATTGACCTTTTACAAAACAGTACATAGGCAATATTACTTGAGGCTAAAAATTATGAGTATTCAATTACTTACTTTCTCAAGATCCTCCCAACACATAACAATGCCTAACTGGTTTTAGAAGGTCCATTGAACAATGGAGAGGAACATTCCACTGATTTCTATTAGGAAGCTGTCCATCCGTGAAAGCCCTTTAAATCAATGTGGGACTTTTGCACAGTGGCTGACTTAAATATGTATTGCCCCCAAAGCTGAAATTACTTATTTTTCAAATAATTTTGATGATGCAAAGAGTTATTGGGTTCCTCCTTTGCCCAGACACTGTGCCAGTAGCAGTAGGGCCAAAGGGAAATGAATCAGAGTTACTGACTTCCACCAAAGCTATAAATACCAATTAATCCTTACACACTTAAGCTTGCAAATTGATAGTAATATAAGAACAATAAAAGTTTTAATAGAATGAGTGCTGGAGTGAATGTGATAAGTGGGAAAGAAGGTAGGTGGATTTGGTGCCCACCACACACTAAAAAGCAGCTCTCTCTTATCTGGACCGGTTAGCTTCTTGTTGCTGTGTCTTACGTCTCTTGACATGTGGCTAAAATCGTACAACTGAAGCTATAACCCATCCATATGTATTTATGTCTATGCATCTGTAATTTAGAAAAATGTTTATCACTCTTTGTGTAATCATGAGATGTTCTATCTTGAAGGGTATTTGAAAATCGGAATATAAAAATCTTTTTTTTCAATCAAAAGACTGAAGATTGATTACAAATGGGAACAAGATACCTGACAAATCTGCCTCCTGAAATTATTTTGAATTTCAATAAGACACTGTATATGGAAATGCCTTGTAAAATATGAAGTAGTAAAAATAATAGAATGGTTAAAATAATAATAATGGTAACTTATTATTAAAAGTGAAATTTGTATCAATGGGGCAAGAGTAAATGGCTAAGTTTCTTAATTTCTTTTGCAGTATTTAAGGATATCTTGGCTAATTACCACCTGTGTCCCATGAGTACTTATTTTAAATTATAATTCAACCATACAATTAAAGCTTTCATCTGTGTGATGTGGAAATGATTATAAAACATGTATATTAAGGCAAAAGTTGCTTGAAAAGCCCAATTTTTTCCCACCCTCCTAAACTACTAAATCTCTAAAGTTTAAATAATTATACCTGGTTCAAAAACCACTCTTAAAAAATGCACAGTAAAACCAGATAAAAACAAGTCATTTACTTACATTAAAAATATGATGACTACTTACTACGTAATAGACGGTGGAATAACGTAGTTGAATAAGAACTGATCCTGCCCTCGAAAGGCCTCCAATGTAGTTGGGAAGACAAGACCTGTGAGCCATTCCTTGTGATATAATATGGGGTGTGCAATAATAGAGAGCTACCCTAAAAAAATAAGGCTGGGAACCCAGAGGAGAGGCATCCATTCCAACCTTGGCAGAGGGAATGAAGTGGACTCAAAACCAGATGAGGCTTTCTAAAAACAGCCAATACCCAATGTAACATTTAGATGAGAGGTTAGCCAAGTGATTCTGCTCACCGTTCTCTTCTCCTTGAAATGCTTCCTCATTTGGTTCACAGGACACAACAGCCTTACCTGGTTTCCAAGCTAACATCTGGGTCATTTCAGTCACCTTCTCTGGTTTCTTCTTATCAGAGCCCAGGCTTTGGATCTCTCCCTTCAGAGTAACACACTGGGTGACCTCATCCAACCTCATGGCTTTTAGTGTATCTATATTCTAATGGCTCCCAAATTTACATCTGCATTTTCTAAACTTAGAACTCAAAATCTGAAATAAGAAAAACACTTGAAGCAATGAAGCTATATATGAACATGATGTACTCTTTCTGCAATTTTTGAGTGCTTTTGTTTAAATGTTTTACACATATTTGTCAACACTCGATGAGTTTTCGTGTACTGTAAAATATTTGGAAGCTATTTTGGAATATTTCTGATTGTTTTTATATCATTTTCAAAATACTTCAACACGTTTCAAATCAGCAAACTTAGAAAAGAAACTGCTTTAATATGCAAACTGTTTGAAAAGGTGCCTCAATATATTTTGAATTTGAAATGGGGGGAAAATGTCTGAAAACAGTTGGGTAAGTCAACTCTTTTCAAACTAATCATTATGAAATTTAAATTTTGTAATCTTGGTGAAGAGGGGGAGAGAATAAATCACACAGTACAAGGTCACTTAGAAAACAGCATTTCCAAACTTTTTGTAAAGCAGATTGAAACATCTCAAGGACCCTTTTGGCAGCCTTGTACTCAATAATAAAAATCTAAAAATGTTATTTGTCGATAGGAAGATTAGTACATAAAAAAGGTATTTTAAGATGGAGTATTTAAAAATATGACCAAGCATATTCAGCACAGAACATTTTGAAATAATATAAAATTTATGATCCCATTTGGGTTTTGTTAAAGTTGAATGCATGTGTCTTTGCATATGCACACCGGAAAAAAGCCTCTCCTCAACCCTGGGCTGTGGTTGCCTTAAACTGAGTAACAGGGAGGGTTAGGGGAACAGGGGGCTTTCATTTTCCATTATCCCCTTTCACACTGTCCTATGATTCTTCTAAATATGGTGTTATCTAGAGGTGATTTCTTTGGGAAAAAAAACTTTGATAACTATTTTAAATGTTTTAAGCATCAGAGGGTTTAAGATGCCAAGATGAATTAAATCTGTTCCCAATTTTTGAGGAAACGGAAGTATAGTAAAGTAGCTAGAAATGTGACGGAATAATTGTCTGATAATATGATAAACATTACATCAACAGCACAAAATTTGGGGGAGGCACAGATAAAGGAATGTCTAAATCTCTTAGGAAGCCATGTCAGAAGATAAGTGGGCAGGTTCTTGAAGGACACAGAGAGTTGGGCCAAGATGTTTTCAGGACACGAGAAGCAGAGCCAGGACATGCGAAGGGCACATTGCGGGTAATGGGTGGTAGGATAGCTTAACTGGGGGATGGCTGGGCTCAAGACTCCTTCACAGTTATTTCTAGCAAGGCTGGGCCCAAATGGGATGAGCTTTGGAATAAACAGGATGTAAATATGTAAGGCGGCAGAAACTATTTCAGTACAACTTGAAAGCCTCTTTAGTCTCCTCCTAAATCCCAGGTCTTGCCTCTTATAAAACACCTCCACCACCTTCACTCACAGCCTTATTTCTAAAGATGAAATGATAACACTTATACGTAACCTTATCAAAGTAAGAGACTCTTATTCATATCAAAATCACTACAGTCAGGCCTCTGTTTCTCTCCATCTTGGGTCTGCCTTCTGCTATTCTGGTTTCATTTGCAGCCTCCACATTCTTCCCTGAAAACTACAGGGCAGCTGCCCCCATCTCAGCCTCCCCTCCCTAAGTCCAGTAGGTCTGCTGTTCAGTTGATTCAAAGAAAGCCCCATGATTCCTTCTGATTGAACTGGCTTAGGTCACATGCTCATTTCTAATCCAATGCCAATGGATAAGGTAATTGGATATACTCTGATTGGCTTTAAATCTTCATCCCATACTCCATCAATGGAGTTAAACTGGGGTTCCATACAGAGAGTAATGAAGGAGGTTGATCACCAGTTCAAAATTGTAAGTTGTCCCAGAGGTGTGTCTCCCTGGAAACATGGGACTTGACTTCCAGGGATGAGCCTGGCCCTGGCATCATGGGATTGACAATGCCTTCATGACCAAAAGGGGGGAAACAAATGAAACAAAATAAAATTTCAGTGGCTAAGAGATTTCAAACAGAGTCAAAAGATAATTCCAAAGGTTACTGTTATGCAGGCTTCAGCCAGATATTGCAAACCCTAAAGAACACCCTGGGTTCTGTCTAATACTCTATAAATGTTTTACTTAGTAAGTTTACTTTTTTTCAGAAACTTAAGGATTCCAGATTGTTCCTACACCAGACAATCCCTAAAACCCAGAGGTCTCTCCAAGAACATCAACCAGTTCCATTCCTCTACCCCATGTCAACACCCCTTTCCAGCATGAAGAAGCTAAATGGTCATTGCCCAGATATCCTTGAAGATTGAGAGAATGATCTAATGAGAAGGAGGAGTTGTAGCAGAGAAGTTAGGATTCGACAAATGATTATGACTAGTGACTCATTATATAAATATTCCTTTTTAGTTTCTCGTGTATCAGAATAGCCAGGAAGAAATATCTGAAATTGTTGAAATATAATCCAGTAGCCTTGATCTTTGATAATGATTGTATAACTATACACGTTTTATCCTGTACCACATGACTATAAAAACCGCGTGACTAACACGCCCTGTATCCAACGTATGAGTAGATGAGCAATAAAATAAAGACATGCATGAAAAAAATAATAGGCCTGACTACGTGGGACGTGACCCCCAGGGGTGTGGACCTTCCTGGCAATGTGGGACAGAAATCCTAGAATGAGCTGAGACTCAGCATCAAGGGATTGAGAAAACCTTCTAGACAAAAGGGGGAAGAGTGAAATGAGACTAAGTGTCAATGGCTGAGAGATTCCAAACAGAGTCAAGAGGTTATCCTGGAGGTTATTCTTACACATTAAGTAGATATCACCTTGTTATTCAAGATGTAATGGAGAGGCTGGAGGGAACTGCCTGAAACTGTAGAGCTGTGTTCCAGTAGCCATGTTTCTTGATGATGATTGTATAATGATATAGCTTTCACAATGTGACTGTGTGATTGTGAAAACCTTGTGACTGATGCTCCTTTTATCTACCTTGTCAACAGACGAGTAGAACATATGGAATAAAAATAAATAATAGGAGGAACAAATGTTAAAATAAATTTAGTTTGAAATACTAGTGATCAATGAAAGCGAGGGGTAAGGGGTATGGTAGGTATAATCTTCTTTTTTCTGTTTTCGTTTTATTTCTTTTTCTGTTGTCTTTTTATTTCTTTTTCTGAATTGATGCAAATGTTCTAAAGAAATGATGAATATGCAACTATGTGATGATATTGTGAATTACTGATTATATATGTAGAACGGAATGATCATATGTTAATGTTTTTGTTTGTTTGTTGTTGAATTTTTTTAAATTAATAAATAAATAAATTTTTTAAAATAATAATAGGTCAAGAATATGGGGAAAATACTCCATTTTAAACTTTGGAAAATAGTTATAGTGCTATTTTAAAAATCTTTCATCAATTGTAACAAACATAACTACTATTTAAAATATAGTAGAATCACACAAAAAAAGTGTTATCATCAATAGTAACAAATTTTTCACACCAATCCAAGTGTTGGTGGTGGGATGGTACATGGAATCTTGTACTTTATGCATGATTGTGATGTAAACCCACAACTTCTCCAAAAACAAATTTTAAAAAAATTGGGAGTTGTTTCTACAAGAAAGTAGTTTGGATTCTGGGGAGGCAAATGCCAAATTTCTGCTATGCATACTGAGCCCAATTTCCACCACATGATAATGTTCAGGAAACTGTATCTTCAATTTTATTTCTGGATGGGAAAGAAGCAAATTCTATCACGTAATTGTGTACATAGAAGTTAATAAAGTAGAAAGAGTTTTAATCAAAGTTTTCTGAAATTTTTCCTTAGGAAATGGGGACAGGCCAGATAAGGAACATTGTTCAATTAAGATACATCAGCTTTACTCTCTAAAGATAATGTTAAGGAAGGGCGGGCCACAGTGGCTCAGCAGGCAGAGTTCTCGCCTGCCGTGCCAGAGACCCAGGTTCGATTCCCGGTGCCTGCCCATGTAAAAAGAAAAAATATATAGGCATAGATATATAGATATCTATATATAGATAGATAGATATAACATTTATATATATATAATGTTAAGGGAACTGAGACTGGGGGAGAGTGGAGGGGCCATCTTCTCTCCTGGAGATGTTCATAATCCCCTTTTCTGGTAATAAGGCCCATCCCTGTCTGCAGGGATAGCCCCATGATCCATACCTAGCCACTGAATCCACATCCCTGAACCACGCTTCTTGGTTCTGGAAAGGCAAGTGACCCAAGCTATGCCTGTCAGAGGAAACCTAGTGCTTTTGCTGGATCTATTGGAAGGAAGTGACTCCTCCTGAAAGGGTCTCTAAGACGTCAGGATGTAGGACTACAGCTGAGAGGGACCATCCTCACCATCATTAGGGAAAGCTTGTTTTAGAATAAATGAATGCACAGGGAGGCAAATTTCAGAGAGAAAGCAAAAGATTTCCCAGTGACCATGTTTGAGCCTCTGGATCCAGCCATATGTGAATGTAGAAGTGTCCCAAGACATTCCAGGTATTTGAGCCAATAAATTCTTCTTTTCTGCTTGTCAGGCTTAGTTGGTCATTAGAACCCAAGCCCGTAGAGTCACAAAATCCTCCTGCTCCCACCGAACAATCCAACCCAGGGTCCTGATGAGGCTTTAGGTCACCATAGAGAGTGGGCAGCAAAACTCAGTTTCTGAGGATCAAGCTTCAGTTTTCTTGCTCCTAGATTGTTTACTCCCTGCACGTGTGACTTTAAGCTTTTGAATTGTTTTACTGTCAGGTAATTTGGACTTTGTCATTGTTCAATTTACAGCTGTGCCAATGTAGACTTTGGAATAAGTAAGTGTAATGAATTGATTTACATGCTGTGAGGCCAGAGTTTAGCCAGTTTCAATCATCCTCCAGGGGATGCATCTCCAGTTGGAGTCAGAGAGTGTGTGGGAAGAGGGGATAGGAATCAAGGAAGCAGGTGAGGAGAAGGACCTGGATGGTGAAGGAAGAGCACTGGACCGGGACCCTAACCCTCCCCCCTTGATGCCTCCATTTCCCCCTCTATAAAACGGGTGTGATAACATCTTTCCACCACTCTCCCAGAGTGATGGGGCAACGTGGAGTCCTGAGCCGGCCATGGGCAGTCTTGTTATTGTAGCCACCACCCCCATGGGGAAGAAGAGAGGGGCAGGCCTTCACTTCAGACTCCAGGTGGACCTCCCCACGGCCCCCCAGGAGTTGGTCTTCCAGGTAGAGCATGGCCCCCTCCCACAAGAGAAGGTGTTATCAAATTAGAGAGGGGCTCAGACAGACAAGGATTCAAAGCTGGATTTACTAATCTTTTACTGCATGATCTTGGGCAGGTGATGCCAGATGATGGGATAGAGGAAGGGAAAGGAACTGACAGGTAATAAGGACTTACAAAGTGCCAAGCACGCCAGGCACTTATGAACGTGAATTGGCCTTATCCCCAAAAGAACGTAAAGTGTGGGTCATTTTCATCATTGCCCTGGTGTCTTCATCTCCTAAGGCTGATGTCACAAAGTACCACAAACTGCATGACTTAAAACAGGGTCATGCTCCCTCCTGGAATCTGGGAGTGGGGGTGCAGAGAGAGAAGCCTTCCTTGCCTCTTCTAGCTACTGGTTTGCAGGCATTCTGTGGCATTCTTTGGCTTGTGTCTGCCTCACTCCAATCTCTTCTCCATCGTCACACAGTCTTCTTTCCTCTTGTTCTCCCTCTGTGTCCAAATTTCTCTTTCTTATAAGGACACCAGTCATATTGGATTAGGGGCCACACTTCCAGTTTGCTTCATCTTAATAATTATATCTTCAAAGATCCTATTTACAAACCAGTTTGCACTCATGAAACCAGGAGTTAGGACTTGAACATGTCACTCGTGGGGACAAAATTCAACCCATAACAACAGGTAAGAAAAGAGGATAAGGCTAATGAAGCCCTGACCTCCAGTCACACGGCCGGTGAAGTACAGGGCAAGTGGGATTCCAGCCTTGGTTTGGATGAGCCAAGGGTACGTCGTCATTGTACTGCTCCTGCTGGGAATAAATTTGGTAACAACAACAATGATATTAAGTCATAGGAGGAGGAATAAACATCACTGAGTATTTACTATGAGCTTGAAAACACAATCTCATTTAATCCAGTAGACATCCTTGTGAAATAGGTCCTATTGCCATCCCTAGTTTACGGATGAGGAAGGTGAAGCCCTGAAAGTTTAAGTGACCTGTTCAATGTCACAGAGCTGACCAGTAGCGAAGGCAGGATCTGAGCCTGGGTAGTGTGACAACAGAGCCCGTGATCTGTTAGCCATTATGCAGTGACATGACAACATATTGGGAAATGCAAAGTGAGGTGCTCGAGCTCAAAGAGGGGCTTCAGGGGCTAGAGCTTAATGGGGGGCTGCTCCGACCCCCCTCACAGCACTTTGGACAGCGCCTTTCTCTCTCACTATCATGGCTGCTTCATGCTCTGACCCTAAGCTGGGCCAGGGGAGGGTATCCATTCACCCAGATCTTAGATCTGCTTAGATCTACTGCAACTTCTCCCCTGCTCCAGGGTCTCTGACATGTGCTCAAGTCAACTAGTACCACTGCCTGATAGAAATTCTCCAGGTCCCCTAGAGATCTGGCCTCCTTGATGAAACCTGTCTGCTGGCCTCTCCCCTCCCTCCCCTCCTCTCTGCCCTCCTCTCTTCTTCCCTCCCTGTCTCCCTCACCTCCTCCACAAATATTTATTTAACACCAATGAGCCTGCAGCAGACAGGACCAATCCAGGGCTCTTCAGGCACACCCTCTACCCTGAAGTTTCTAGGAGCACCCTGAGAGCCCAGGAGGAACTGGAATGGCCATCTTGGTGCCACTCTATGACAACCACCCCACAGCACTCCTGTTCAGATGGCCCCAGAACAGATACCCCAGGGCCCTGGTTCTCAGCCCACATGCTATTCTTATCTCTTCTCTATTATTTACTGTTGCCTGTCGTCACCCCAGCAATCCTGTGACATAGATATGATTACCTCCTCGGTAGGCCAATGAGAAAACTACAGAGTC
>PVIY010015165.1:0-54578 GCA_004026745.1 Myrmecophaga tridactyla | reverse complement strand
AAAAAAAAAATGGATTAGAAGAAGAAAAGCATCAGATGGGTCCCAGCAGAAATATAAAATGTTGGAGGAAAACACTGCTTGCTAAGTGGGAGAAAGAGTGTGTGAGGCAAAGAAAGTGGTGTGTGGGGGTGTGCAGAAGGCAATGAGGGAAAGCTGTCAGGGAGTGGGTGGATAGGTCGACAGGTGAGAGGAGGAGAGATGGAGGGGAAGATTGAGGAAAGTACAGGGTGGGTGAGGGAGTAAGCAAATTTCAGGTGTCAGACGGGACAGGACTTTGATCAAGTGCTAACAGGGGAGCAGGATTCACTGTTTAATATAGTAGTCTTTCCTGTTGCTTCAAGATCTGGTTTCTAGTAACATGCAGAGCTAGTGAAGGTGAAAAATGAGTGCAATCCCTAATCTTGCTCCTTGTAATCAGTATCTACTTAGATTCCCAATCGTGTTGTCATAACCATTTGCATTTATGTTTTCAAAATTTGATATCTTTTCATAAACTCTCCGTTAAGTAGGTAAATAAAGGAGCTGGCTTTGTGAAACTTTGCTGGTTTTCTTTGAAAGCAAATATTTATGAAAGGGAGAAGAGTTCAGTGAGTTCATCTCTAATTTGCAAAAGAAAAATATCAAAAAAATACTGTAGTAGATAATTTGATCATTTCAGTTTACAGTAGTCACTGTAGAAATGTTTGTGACTGTCAAAAATCTATGGAAATGAACAATTTTTTTCAGTAAAGATCAGTCTATGCTTTTTATTTCTTGTGAGGAAAATAGCTATACAATTCAGCGTAATCAAATGAGTGAGGAAAAAGTAGAGGTAGGATTTAAGAAGGACGTTCTCGCTCCTGAGACAGAAAACGGTGCCACCTGCTGGTAAAACAAATAGTTTTCATTTTCTTTTCTTTTCTTTCTTTTCCCCTCATTTTATATAAGAGCTTATTTTTTCCACATGGGTATTTATTATTTGTACCGATACATAAAAATTATTCCCTTTTTAAAAACATGCTAAATGCATGTGATATATTACACATTTTCTTCTTTAAAAAGGATGGAGGTAGGAAAGTGCATTTTTATTAAAGGAATATAATGAAATGCCTTAAGAATCAAGTATAATTAAAAGACCTTTAAAAACCCATAATATTTAGTCTTTCTTTCCCCCCCTTCTTCACTTCTCCAGAGATAAGCACTTCTAACCTTTTCAGCTGTACTTTCTTGTAAAGCTATTACCAAAGCTTTAAACTGCTGCTTCTTGATTTATTCATTTTAGACATTATTGGTTAGTTTCAGGTTATTGTAGATGACATTTAGCTTTCCTTCTCCTCCACACCCCCCACCCCCATCATCCCAAACTTTGCAGTTTTTCATCAAATAAGGTCAGAGTTTACATTAATATGACCATGTAAACAGTCTTCCCTTCTGGGTCTCCTACATTAACATCAGTTTATTACCCCCTTTTTTGGGTAATTTCTGCTTTTCCTTGATGGCCTCTTTGTTCTTCACTTAAATAAATTCCTGTTAATTTTGTTTGAATTTTTTTCCCATTGGTTATGTCATAGTCTCATTAGTAATTTATCTCTAAATTTTTACATATTAAATATTTTATCAATTCCATTCTTTCTGGGAGGCCTCCCTTCTGGAAACTTAATTCTACCTGATCACATTGGAACTTACTGCTCTTGGGCCCATATCTGTCCTCCTGGAACCCCTCTGGCCACCTTCCTGTCCTTTCTTTCTGAACGTCAGGTCTTCTTCCTCTTGGGAGTACACGTGCTTGGAATTTCTTCAGAAAGGTGTCCTGGGATCTGAATTTTTTTTTTTTTTGAGCCCTTGTCAGAATGAATTTATACTTATTTCACAACTGAACTGGATTGATATTTTGCTGAATGTACAATTATTAGTTTAAAAAGAATTTTCCCCGAACATTTTGAAGGGTTTACACCATTGTCTTCTATCAATATTGTTATGAGTAATCCAATAGCTTCCTGTCTCCTTTTCTTTTTCCTCTGGATGTTTTTAGCATTACTTTATTCCCATGTTCTGAAATTTCAGTTTGATTTGCTTTATCTTAACCCCATATTATTGGTTGTATTGAGTACTTGGTGGACTCTTTTAACCCTCAACTCATGCTCTTCAATTCTAGGAAATTTTTAAATCTTTTCCCTTTATTATTTTCCCTACATTTTCTTTGCTCCTTCTTTTTGGATCACCTGTGAATGGAAAATCCGACATTCCTTATTGATTTTCTAATGTGTTCTTCTCTCTTCTGTTTTCCATTTCTTATTGTTTATTTTTGGGAGGAATGTTCTATGTCCCTACCTTCAAATCTACTTTTTTATTTTTACCTTGACTACCATATCTATTCTTAATTTCCAAGAGTTCTATTTATTCTTTTCTAGTTCCTCTTTTAACAACACATTGTTATTAATTAACGAGTAATATTTTCTCATCTTTCTTGTTGACATCACAGTTTTGTTGGATGTCTTCTTTTGAGCCCTGCATTGCTTAGGTTGTTGGCCTTTGGGTTTCACTACTAGGCCACTAGGCAGTGAGCAAGCTGTTTCACTGGAGAACCCCTAAGTGTCAGGATGTCCTTGTTTGTTCTCTTGGGCCATTCAATTTCTTTAGGGACAAACTCATCAATCTCTGACATATGGAAGGCAGCTGTCATTCCTGGATCAAGACAGAGAGAGGTTTGGAGACTCCCACCAGTTCAATATGGAGATTTTCATTTCATCCTATTGTTTTGAGCTCTATGTCCCACCTTTACTTTTGCTATATCTGGGTTTACCCATTTGGGAGCCTCTCTAGTTCTATCTTTACCCAAAATAACTTCCTGTCTCCTGAGAGGAGAGATGGGGGTTGGAGGGAATCTTGGGGCCCTACTCTTCATATACAAACTTTCAATCAACCCTCCATTTTTGCCCAGAGCCTCACCCTGAGTTCATTGTTATTTAAGTCTCCAAGTTCTGAGAATTTCATAGATCTGTGCAACACATCAATTCATTGCTTTCTATGTCCTCCTATATAAGTATATAAATCGTGGCTTTCTTTGTTCAGCTAAGTCAGTTACTACCACATTTCTATCCCCATCTGCCCTCAAAACACATACTGAGCCCTCTTGTCTGTTGCTGGGTACAAACTGCTATCTTTGCTCTTGTGGGGTCCTTCTCTCTCTCTCTCCTCCCTTTATCCTTTCTGTCATTTTTACAAACAGGTTAGTAATAAAAGGATTACCAGCCATTTCCTAAAATTAAATCAGATTATATCATCCTTGATTAAAACCTTTTACTGTTTCTGCATTTGAATACTCTCAGTGCCTACCTCTCTGACTACAACTTCTGCCGCACCTTTTAAAATCTGCTACTAGAACCTTACAATTGGAAATGGTCTTAAAGATCAGCCAGTCCAGTTGTTCTCAAATTCTGTCCTTCAAAGATCAGGGATTCCAGGAAGATGCCAGACTTGCTCCTGAAGGGGATGAAGGAAGGAAAGGGACATGTAGGTGATGGATGAAGGGGTGGGAGTCACAAAAGTAGTTAAGTGGCAGGCTCTGGTCTCTTTCCTCACTTTGGTCTGAACAGCCCCACTTTGGTCAGTTTTATAAATTGAATTTCTGCAAAAGAGTGCATTTAGAGAAAGAGTACTACAGTGAAAAAATTTGAAAACCTCAATCCGAACAACTAATTTTAAACATAAGTAATCTCCAGGCCAGAGAGGTGGTCAGATGACTTCCCAGGCTCGTGATCAATAAGGGCAGAGCCAGGACCAGAGCCCAGGACTCATGGTTGCCCACCTAGGGTACCTTTTGCTCTGTGGTGCTGCTTTGCAAAAGAGTCAAACAGATGGGGATGGGGTCCTGGGGCTGAGTTAAAACAGAAGTACATTTATATCTTTTTTACATTCATATATGAGAATATTTAGCCATTACCCATCATGTGGCAGCTACTGTCCTAGTTTGTAGGGATGCAGCAGTGAACGCAGCAGGCAAAGCCTTGTCTTCATGGAGCTCTCAATCTAGGACATCTGGGAGAAGGGTATAGGGGGTGATACTGGACAAAGGTGGTGGATTCTCATTGCTCAAATGACCAATTCCTGAGACATCAGAGTTTCAAAGACAGAAGAGTTCATTTACAAGGTATGGGGAGCAGGAGATTAGATGACCCAGTGGCCCAAAAATCTGTCTCCCCCAGTTTAGGGGATTCAAGGTTTTCATGGATTCTAACAAGAGGGGATGAGGTCATTACATTTGCAAATAGCAAGTTCTAAGCAGAAAAGGAGGCACTTATTATTTCAAAAGTGCAGGCCATAAAGCAGGGAGGTAGAGTTATCATTTCAATAGTAAAAATGTAAGCTGAAAGGAAGGGAGACAGAGTCGTCATTTCAATAGAGGAGCCCTTTATAAATGTAAAGGGCTGGAACCAGTTAATGGCAAATTGAAATATTTCATTTGCATTAGGGCTTTGCCCTACAAGTTACTTCAAAAAAAATGACTGAATAAAAGGAGTAACAGTCCTTACAATTACAAAGGGACAAGATAAGGGCTTTTACAATCATTATTAGATATCAGGGCAGATGAATCATAGTTCAGGGATTTCCCTCTATCTAATTTAGTATACCAGAAAGTAAAAAGGAATATTTATTACTAATATTCCTAATACTAAATCATTGTTATAATCATCCGTTAAATCCTAAGTTTTCAGTTACAGGGGGATTTATAATATAAACCAGTGAACAGATGAATAATGTAATTTTAAAAAGGGAGAAGAATTTAGAAAGAAAAAAAGAAAAAGAAATAAGGAAATAAGGAAGGAAGGAAGGAAGGAAAGAATAAAGAAAGAGAAAGAAAGAAAGAAAGGAAGAAAGAAAGAAAGAAAGAAAGAAAGGAAGGAAGGAAGGAAGGAAGGAAGGAAGGAAGGAAGGAAGGAAGGAAGGAAGGAAGGAAGGAAGGAAGGAAGGAAGAAGAAGAAAAAGAGGAGGGAGGGAGAGATAGGGAAGGGAATGAAGGGAGAGAGGGAGGAAGGAAGGAAGGAAGGAGAAAGAAAGAAAAGAAGGGGAAAGGAAGAGGGCAGGACAGAGGGAGAGAAGTTTATGTTGTTTTAGATGGGGGAGTCAGAGACCTGAATGATGATAAAGACTAAGGCTTGTGAAGCTCTGGGGAATTGCTTTTCAGGCAGAAGAAACGAAATGTAAATTGCTAGAGGTAAGAAAACCCCTGGCATGTTTGAGGGACAGATATATGGCCCCTGAAGCTGGAATATGGTGACAAGGGGGAAAGTGGTAAGACATAGAAATGGACCAGCATCCAGGAGCCAGAACATAGAAGGCCTGTAGGTATAGCAGGGAGTTTGGATTTTATATTAAGAGTAGTGGGAATTGGTTGGGAGGTTTTTACCTGCTATTGAAGATTAGGTACAATGGTTCCTTCCTCTATGAGGTTTTCCCCAAAAGCTCATGCCCCGTTCATACATTCTTGCTTTTCTATCCATAAAGATTGTAGATATCTCAAATACATGCTTTTAAAAATTTAAAAATTTAAACATATTTGTTTACAGGCTGTCTCCTCATACTGGAGAGTTAGACATGTTTCAGTGGGTAGCACACTGCCTGAAAATATAAGGTGCCTAATAAATCTTGACTAACTGCCTTAATGAATAAAGCAGTATCTGCATAACCTAGTGAACAAAATGTGTTATTGTTGCTAATAATACAAGGTACACCCCACCCTAAATACCCGTGCATCAGACTAGAATGCTCTCTATAATACAGACCCCAATGCTAAATGATTTTGGAAAATTATGTAGATGCAAAAAAATGTATAGCTCAACAAATACATTGTTGCATTACATATATGCTAAAAAGAACTATCTAGCATTAACTATTACTATTGAAATATTTTCTTCTAGAAGCTCAATAACCTCCATAAAAAATATCGACAGACAACATATTCTTTAGAAAAGAATAGGCCAAAGCCTAAAGGATAGAAAAGAATGCTCTTTTTTGTTGAAAAGAAATTTAGCACCTGATAAGAAGTTCAGTGTTTCAGCTACAGAAGCCTGTATCTTGTAAGTTATCCAAATAAAACAATGTGAAAATAACAGCAGTTGAGGACGTGATGATAACCAGTAAAAATTGTTGATATGATGATAACCTGAATTAATCCACGGAAAGCCAGCCACCCACATCAATCCAAACGTAGATGTAAATCCCACTGACACGTGTTAACAGTCTCAATCTGAGTCCCTGTGGGTGTGAACCCATTTTAAACAGGACCTACTGAAGATGTTATTTTTGGTTAAGGTTTGGCCCAACTGAATGAGAGTGAGTCTTTATCCGTAATACTCATAGCTTTATAAAGAGAAGAAACCAGAAGCCAGAGGTTGGAGAAGGTCACACAGGAAGAAGCACAAGCCAGCAGAAACCAGAAGCACCAACAAAAGGGGAAGACATCATCATGGACAAGAGAAGAGACAGAAGTCAAGGCACCCGAAGGGTTTCCAGCAGTTAAGCACCAGAATGTTACAGACTCCAGAGAAAACAGGCCTTGCCAATATCTTGATTTTGGACTTCTTGTAGCCTCAAAATCATGAGCTTATAAATTCCCATGGTTTAATCCAACCCGTCATGTGGCATTTGTCACGGTGGCATGGGACACTGAGACACCATAAACCTGCTTGCACTGAGCTAGCGTTGTAAGCCATGGACATCCTCTCATGTCACTGCCGTGGACACACGGCCTTTTCTTCCAGCTTCTTGTTGCTCCTTCTGATTTTCTTCCACTGCCCTTCTTCCTCTCAACCCTCCCACTCTTTTCAGATGTCATTACCCTTTCTTTCACTTCAGGGTCTTTCTTTCCTGTTCTGTGGTAGAGCCATTCATAACTTCTTCCCTTTCTTTTGGTGCCTGTTCTAGTTTGCTAGCTGCCAGAATGCAGCACACCAGAGATGGATTGTCTTTTAATAAAAGCAGTTCTTCAGAGGAAAGGCAGCTAACTTTCCACTGAGGTTCTTTCTTACGTGGGAAGGCACAGGGTGATCTCTGCTGGCCTTCTCTCCAGGCCTCTGGGTTCCAACAACATTCCCTGGGGTGATTCCTTTCTGCACCTCCAAAGGCCTGGGCTGAGCTGCGAGTGCTGAGATGAGGTATGCTGAGCTGCTTGGGCTGTGCTACTTCGCACTCTCTCACTTAAGCACCAGCCAATTAAGTTAAACGTCATTCATTGCAGCAGGCATGCCTCCTAGCTGACTGCAGATGTAATCAGCAACAGATGAGGTTCACATGCCAGTGGCTCATGTCCACAGCAACAGAACTAGACACCTCACCTGGCCAAGTTGACAACTGAATCTAACTACCACATGTCCACCCCTTGTCAACTTGGCAACTACACGCATCACCTTAAACAATATTAAGTTGAAAAAATAATTCTCTTCTGGCTGTGGACCTGTGAATCTCAAAATAAGTTGTCTGGTGCCAATATGCAAAGGAGGGACAGTCACAGGATCCATAGGGAGAAATGAGAAGGAAAACCTGCGGGGCAAACACCATTGGATTTCAAAGTCTGAAAGTGTCCCTAAGCAGTTTCACTACCCTATAGAGGTTTGTTTAATGTTTTTCAGTTTTCAACTCTGTGGAAATAATAGGAGGCAAAATTGGAGAGCATCACAAAGTCATAAGAATGCTTAAAAATCATTCATTTGCATGTCAAAACAAAGATAGGTCTGCTGTTTTTAGCTCTTTTATCTGAATCTCTCTCTCTCTCTCTCTCTCTCTCTCTCTCTCTCTCTCTCAATTCAGTAACATCAATCTTACCATCTTCTTGGCATTCCCTGAAAAGGCTGTGATTTTTCCAGGCCTCTGAGTCTTTGTACATACTATTATTCTCTACCTGAGAGCCCTTTCCTCCTGACACCTTCCTAATATCCCTACATATCAATTCCTCCTGAAGAATGCCTACACATCTTTTCAGGCCAAGCTCTACTGCCACCTCAGCTATAAATCATTCCCTGCCCCACAAGAGGGGTTAGTGCTGCCATCTCTCCTGTATGTGCCCCTGAGGTAGTGTTTTTCCACACTGGGTTGTAATTATCTGTGGTATGTCTGTTTTTTCCTCAATATCATGAAGCCAAGGATGAGATCTTATTACACTAGAGTATGTATGTCCATGATCTAGATTAACTCTTGACGTGTAATAGATGTATAAATATTTATTTGATGAATAAAAAACATAAAACCATGATTTCCATTGTAGATGTTTTTGTATTCCTCCCAGGTGCTTTCCCTACATCAGCTCTACTAAAAATCCAGAAAGAGCAAAAAGCAAGGCAAAAAGCAAAGAGCAAAAAGCAAGTACAAAGAGAGCTGGGTGCTATGCACATAACTGACTGGCATAAAAAACATTGAAGAGGACCATTTACAATGGAGAAGGGGTCTAATCATGTTGTCAAATGTCTATAGTCCCTTTCTTCAGCAGAAAGACTTCTGTTTGGTTGCTCCCTGAACTAGCTGTGCTGAAATTGCCCAAGAATTTTAGCAATAAAAATAAACAAATAAATGGATCAAGATAATCCAAGAGCTCAGATTTCAGCTAATACTTTCCTCACACAACCCTAGCAAAAGTGAATGATCTGAGGTTTTGCTTCAATACTCTTTGAAGGAAGGATGACTGAGAAACAATAGATTTTAAAGATGAAAAGTAGAACTGATGAATAAGAGAAGTAGGGGTCTTCACTTACTTTGAATAGGCAGTTTCTTCTTTCCCCTTTTGGGGTGGTTTTAGTCCTAAGGTCTGTGGGCTTTGGTTAAAACGTGCAGCAATCATGGCAATAGCATGCCATAAGACACATAAGAAACATAAAGGCCAAGGGAAATTAGGAAATTAAGTCAAAATATAATATGACATGAAAACTTGTGAGACAGCAGGGAAAAATGTGAGCCAAGGAACAGGGTGAGAAATTCTAAGGAATATTTCAGGTTTTTCACTCTGTCCCAGCTAGATTCCATATACCCATTGTACTGGTTTGAAAGGATTATGTGCCCTAGAAAAGCTATGTTTTAATCCTGATCCAATCTTGTGGGAACAATCATTTCTTTTAATCCCTATTCAATAATGTAGGTTGGAATCTTTTGATTAGATTATCTTCATGGAGATGTGACACACTCAATTGTGAGTATTATCTTTTTCATTAGATGGAGATGTGATCCCACCCATTTTGGGTAGTCTTGATTAGTTTACTAGAATCCTTTAAAAGAAGAAGCATTTTGGAGAAGACCCAGAAACAAAAGTTGAATTTCTATATTTTAGCCAAAAACCTAATATATCTGGCCCTTTTCAGAAAATTTTTGCTACTATACACAACTGGACTGAATATCACAAACATAATGTTGAGTGGCAAAGAATACATATTGTATGAACCATTTTATAAAACCCAAAAATAGATCAAAGTAATCCATGGGCAAAAGGTGGAACAGAACATTTTTTACAAATTGCTCCCTCCACTAGAAAAATGAAGAAGCTAGAGAAAAAGACTAGAATTACCTAGGTGATAACCCTGGAACCAGAATAGACTTTAGTACAACTACAGGAGTGCCAGAAGAAGTGAGAGACTGCTGAAAGTTCAGCTTTTTAAGTGAAAGCATGGACCAGAAACCAACCTCCATTGTGCAGCCTTGTTTGACCATGTGGCCCAGATTCTGGAAGTGGCTGGCTGGGGCCAAGGCTGATAGAGGAAACCTCCTTCTCTAGAAGTTGGGGTTGAGGATCAAGGCCAGTCAGGGGGATCCCTGAAGGAATGGGCAGTCGTGCCTCCAGTCTTCCATCAAAATCCACCTGGGTGTAAAGAGATGGTACACCTTTGGCTGTTTGTGTTTCCCTTCTCTGTGTGGGCTTTTCCTGTTCTGGCAGACTGCTAATGGCACAGCATAAACTCTGGCCTTGGTTTCAGCTCTATCTGCAGGAATGGCTTCTGGCCTCATACCAGTATCCACCAGGACTTAAAGACCCAGTGCATCTCTTTTCCTTTTTTTGGATTGCTATTATTTTTTTTCTTTCTTTGTTATATATTTTGGACTGATGAATGCCTGAGAGACAAGCAAGTTTGTTGATCTAGGTTTGGGCCGCAACAAACAGCAGATTCTGGCTTCCCACTAGCACACAACAAGAAATTGGGAGAGACAGAGCACTTTCTTATTTTTCTTTTTTTTTTTTTTTGTGGGTGTTTTGTCTGTTGGTATTTTTTCTTCTCTCTCTCTCTCTTTTCTCTTCTCCTCTCTTTTCCTCCCCCCTCCCTTTTTTTCTTCCTGTTCCTTCATCTGGTAGACTAAAGAATGGAAGAATTAGATTTCCAAAATGACTTCAGCATAATACTCAGAATGTGAAGTTCTCAACCAAAAATTACAAAACATAAAGGAGACAGGAAAGTATGGCCCAGGTATAGAAAAAGAAAATCAACAGAAAATATTTCAAAAGAAGCTCAATCTCTGGAATTACTAATGAAAGATCTTAAAACAATTCTCATAAACAGGATCAATGAACTAAAGTAAAACATGGACAAGGAACTGAGAAAAGAAACCAGGAAAATAAATAAGAACAAAATGAGAATTTCAATAATGAGATAGAAATTATAAAGAAGAACCAAATGGAAATTCTTGAATGCAAAAGTACAATAACTAAAGTGAAAAATTCAATAGAGAAAGTGGAGGAAGTAGAAGAAAGGATCAGCAAACTTGAAGACAAACTATTGAAATTGTCCAGGTTAAGGCACACACACACACACACACACACAAAAAAAAAAATTAGCAGAGCCTGTGGAACCTATGAGACATCATCAAGCATTATACACATTATAGGAATTCCAGGAGGGAAAGAGAGAAATAAGAGTACAAAAAAAAATGAAGAAAAAATAGCAGAACACTACCCAAATCTGATGAAAGGTAGGAATATACAAATCCTACTCAATGACTACCAAGCCAGATGAAGTCAAAGAGATCTGTACTAAGACACATCATGATCAAACTGTCCAATGCCAAGAACAAAGACAAACTCTTAAAAACAGCAAGAGAGAAGCTACATGTCCCATATAAGGGATTCTTAATAGGATTGACATCTGATTTCTCAATAGAAACCATGAAGGCCAGAAGGCAGTGGAGAGACATTTAAAGTGCTAAAAGAAAACAAAGAAAAAAAAATGTTATCTGAGAATAATACACCCAGCAAAGTTGTCCTTCAAAACTGCAGGAGAAATTAAGACATTTCCAAACAAGCAAAAACTGAGGACATTCATTGACTAAACTAGGTTAGCCTTAAAGAAAATGCTAATAAGTGTCCTCCACATTGAAAGGAAAGGACACTTGGCAGTATATTAATGCTGGATGAAGAAATAAAGATCTCTCTTGTAACAACATGAATATATGTAAAAGCCAGTTTTATTTCATTTTATGTTTGCAATTCTGTCTTGTGCTTCTTATGAGGTTTAAAATTCAAATGCATAAAAACATGTATAAATCCTGTTACTGGGCACACAATGCATAAAGGTGTAATTTCTGACAAGAACAATGTAAAAGGGAGGAAAGGAAATATATAGGTGTTGTGTATGTGTAGGCTATTGAAATCAAGTTGGAATCAACACAAACTAAATTGTAACAGATTTAGTATGCTAACTGTAATCCTCTTGGTAAACATAAAAAACTAAAATATATATATAACACAAAATGAAAGGTTAACTGATTTAAAATAGCTCATTAAGAAAAAATCTAAACAAAAAGGAAGACTGTAATGGAGGAAAGAGTTACAAGAAAGGTCTAAGACATAAAAAACAATTAACATAACGGCCAAAGTAAATCTTGCCTTATCAGTAATTTACTTAAATGTAAATTGATTAAACTATCTAATCAAAAGGCAAGGATTCAAAGAGTGGATAAGAAATATAAACCACAAATATTCTGCTTAGAAAAGACCCTCTTAACTCCACAGATAACAATAGGATGAAAGTGAAAGAATAGACAAATATGTCATGCAAATGGTAAAGAAAAGCAGGAAGTAGCCATATCAATATCAAACAAAATAGACTTTAAGTCAAAAACTGTTACAAGAGACAAAGAAGAACATTATATATTGATAAAACGGTCAATTCAACAAGAAAATTTAACAGTTATAAATATATATGTACCGCATAGCAGAACATCAAAATATATGATGTGAACATTGACAGAATTGAAGAGAAAAATAGGCAGATCTACAATAATAGTTGGAAATTTCAATGCACCACTTTTAATGCTGGAGAGAATATCTAAACAGAAGATCAATAAGGAAATATAGGTGTGCTGGTTTGAAAGGATGTATGTACCCTAGAAAAGCCATGTTTTAATCAAAATCCCATTTCATAAAGGTAAAATAATCCCTATTCAATACTGTATGTTTGAAACTGTAATCAGATCATCTTCCTGGAAATGTGATTTAATCAAGAGTGGTTGCTATGCTGGATTAGGTGACAACATGTCTCCACCCATTCAGGTGGGTTTGAGAAGTTTCTGGGGTCCTGTAAAAGAGGAAACATTTTGGAAAATGAGAGAGATTTGGAGAGAGCAGAGAATGCTGCAGCACCATGAAGCAGAGAGTCCATGAGCCAGTGACCTTTGGAAATGAAGAAGGAAAATGCCTCCCAGGGAGCTTCATGAAACTGGAAGCCAGGAGAGAAAGCTAGCAGATTACACCATATTCACCATGTGCCCTTCCAGCTGAGAGAGAAGCCCTGACTGTGTTCACCATGTGTCTTCTCACTTGAGAGAGAACCTGAACTTCATACCTTCTTGAATCAAGGTATCTTTCCCTGGATGCCTTAGATTGGGCCTTTCTATAGACTTGTTTTAATTGGGACATTTTCTTGTCCTTAGAACTGTAAACTTGCAGCTTATTAAATTCCCCCTTTTTGAAAGTCTCTCCATTTCTGATATATTGCATTCTGGCAGCTAGCAAACTAGAACAATAGGACTCAAACAACACTATAAATTAACTGACATATATGGAATACCTCACTGAAAAACAGCAGAATACACATTCTTTTCAAGTGCATATGGATCATTCCCTAGGATAGACCATATATTAAGTCACAAGAGAAACCTAAATAAATTTGAAAATACTGAACTCATAAAAAGTAACCTCTCTGATCACAGTAGTATTAATGACAGAAGGTAAGCTGGAAAATTTACAAATGTGTGAAAATCAACAGTATGCTCTTAAACAATCAATGGACTAAAGAATAATTACAAGGAAAATTAGGAAATTCTTAGAGATAAAGGGAAACAATGATACAACATACCAAACTTATGTAATGCAGTGCTCAGAGGGAAATTCATGAATGTTATATTTAAAAAGAAAAGAAAAAAAATCTCAACTTAATAACCTAACTTTACATCTTGAGAAATTAGAAAAGAGAAGAGCAAAGTAAATTAGAATTAGCAGAAGAAAGGAAATAACTAACATTAAATCAGAGATAAAAGAAATAGAGAATAGAGAAACAAATGAGAGAATAGCAAAACAAAAATTGGTTCTCTGAAAAAAATCAATAAAATTGACAAATTAAGCTTAAGCTATGATGTCAAAGAAAAAATCTAATAACTAAAATCAGAAAGAAAAATGGTGATAACTCTACTCACCTTTCAGAAATACAGAAAGGTTAACTATAGAATTATAAGAGAATATTATAAACAATTGTACACCAACAAACTCGATAATCTAGAAGAAATGGGGAATTTTCTAGAAACTCAACTTTGACAAAAAATTGACTCAAGAAGAAATAGAAAACATCACAAATCCTTAACAAGTACTGAGATTCAGTCAATAATCAAAAACCTTCACTAGCGAAAAGTCCAGGACCAGATGCTTCACTGGTAAATTAAACCAAACATTTAAAGAAGAACTAATACCAATCATTCTCAAATTCTTCCAAATTTGAGAGGAGGGAACATGTCCTAATTCATTCTTTAGCCCAGCATTAACTCTGATCAATGCCTCATAAAGACTTCTCATGAAAAGTAAATTACAGACCAATTTCCCAGATGAACATAGGTGCAAAAATCCTCAACAAAATGCTCGCAGACAAAATACAAGCACATATTAAAAATATTTTATACCATGATCATATAGGACTTATCCCAGGAATGCAAGGGTGGTTTAACATATACAAATAAATGTAATAAACTATACCAAAAGAATGAAAGAAAAATAGATACATGATTATCTCAATAGATGCTGAAAGACATTCAACAAAGTCCAGCTTCTTTTTTGCATGCACAGAAATGGAAAACCAATCCATAAATTTAGATGGAATTGAAAGGGGCCCTGAATAACCACAACAATCTTGAAAAAGAAGCTCGGGATGGGAGGGCTCACAGCACCTCTCAATTTCAAATTGTGTTACAGTGTGGTAGTGTAAAAAAAAAGAGCAAGACTATATCTGTGGAACAGAATTGAAAGTCCAGAAATAAACCCACACATGTATAGCCAATTGATTTTTTTTAAATATGACAAATCTTCACACACATACATTCCATACATGATGTACAATCAATGATTCACAATATCATCATAATGTATATTAATCATCATGATCATTTTTAGAACATTTGCAGCACACCAAAGAAAGAAATAAAAAGAAAAACTCATACACACCGTACCCCATACCCCTCCCTCCCATTGACCACTGGTATTACCATCTGCCCAATTTATCTCACCCTATGCTCCCCATTATTTATCTATTTTTCATTCATATTTTTTTACTCATCTGTCCATACTCTGGATAAAAGGAGCATCAGACACAAGGTTTTCACAATCACACAGTCACAGTGTAAAAGTTATAACTATATGCAGTCGTCTTCAAGAATCAAGGCTACTAGAACATAGCTCAACAGTTTCAGGTGCCTTCCTCCAGCCATTCCAATACAACATAAGCTAAAAAGGGATATCTATATAATGCATAAGAATAACCTCCAGGATAACCTCTCGATTCTGTTTAAAACCTCTCAGCCATTAAAACTTTATTTTTTCTCATTTCTCTCTTCCCCTTTTTGGTCAAGAATACTTTCTCAATTCCATGATACCAGGTCCCAGCTCTTGCTGGTATTTCTGTCTATAGCCAATTGATTTTTGACACAGGTACTAAGTGCATGCAATGGAGAAAGAATAGTCTCTTCAACAAATGGTGTTGGGAAAACTGCAGAATATATAAAGAACTTTTACAATACAACAACAAAAAGGCAAGCCACCCAATTTAAAAATAGGCAAAGAATTCGAACAGACATCTCTCCAAAGAAGACATATAAATAGCCAATAAATGTATGAAAAGTTGCTTAACATCACTAGCAATTGAGAAATGCAAATTAAAACCATAATGAAACACCATTTCACACCACAAGGATAGCTATTATTTCAAAAGTGGAAAATAACAAGTGCTGGAGGGATATGGATAAATTGGAACTCAAGTGCATTGTTGGTGGGAATGTAAAATGGTGCAAACCATTGTAGAAAGCAACATGGAAGTTCCTCAAAAAGTTAAATATAGAGTTACCATTTGACCTGGCAATCCCACTTCAAGTATATACAAAAGAAATTTAAAAGAGGGTCACAAACTGATACTTGTACACCGATGTTATAACAAACATTATTCATAATAGCCAAAAGTTGAAAACAACCCAAGTGTCTATCAATAAATGAACGGATAAACAAAATGTGGTACAAACACAATGGAATATTGTTTGGCTATAAGAAAGCATGAGGTCATGAAACAAACTGCAACATGGAAGAAACTTGGAAATGTTATTCTCAGTGAAATAAGCAAGACAGATAATGACAACAATTGTATGAAATCACTTCTAAGAACTGACTAGAAATAGCAAATTCACAGAGATGGAAAACCAACTAGAGGTTAGAGGTTTCAGGTGAGGGAGAAAAGAGGGGGAAAGGTAGAGAATTTTTAAATAAAAACTTAAAAAATAACAAAAACACCTCCCTCAAAATGAAAAAAAAAGTAATCTATGTTATTGGAAGACAAAGTAGTGAATATTTTTAGGACAAGATATGATTTATACAGGGCATGCAGAAGGCTTCTGGGGAGCTACTTTTGCTCTATTTCTTGATATGAATCCTGGTTATATAGGTGTATTAAATTTGAAAATTCATTTGGCCTACACATGCATTATTTGTGCAGTTTTCAGTACATATGTTTTCAGTTTACTTTAAAAACTCATTTATCAAAAATTGGTCAACAAAATCTCTTCTGCAGTTTAAAAAACTGGGAAGAGAGAAATTGAATAAAAGGACAATAATTAAATATCAAGAATTTAGGTTTCCTAGAAGCATATGCTTTTGAAACAGTTATTTCCTTCTTTCACTCTCATTTTTTTTCTTTATTTCTTCTATGAGGGCACTAGAATTATAAATCTATTATCAGAAAGAAAAAGATAAACATATCAGAAATTTTCGGCTTTTTTTTTTTTTGAGGCTATTAAAATAACTGAACTGAATGAAAAGCCCAGGACACATAATTATAAAGTAAAGATTATCGCAGCTTCTAAAAGTCCCTGGGTGATTTTCAGAAAAAAACTCAGCAGGAATGTAAAAAATGTAATTTTTCTTTCCTGCAGAACAAAGAGTCCGTGAATTGCCAATCTACCCTTTGATGCTTATGCAAATAGATCGAGAATAGTTCAGGAAATTAACCTTATATAAAATTATGTATTGGATATTTCCCAGCAATAGAGCAATAAGGAAGTGTTTTAACTCTTTAGGTACAGCTGATAAATGATTTTCCTAAATCATTAACTAAAGGACAAAAGTATTCATCTTTTCAAATTTTCATTGCTTTTTACTTTTTTCCATGCAACCCTTTTTAAATATTCTGTCTTCTTTAAAATGTTTCTCTTATTATTAGGTCTTCTTCTGAGCCTGTTGCATTATCTTCCCCACAGTCTTTGCATTTTACACTCTAGCTTCATTTATGCATATAACACTTTTCTTGCAAAGAAATAAAAATATTTTTCATGCTGTATGACCATATGTTTCATGAGTTAGGATTTGATCACTCATTCAAGAGGAAAAAGACTAAATCTTTGGAAATGCTAGACACCAACATCTAGAAACTGATCTTTTATCTTATAATATATATAGTAAATGAAAAATATTAACAATTGTCATGTAAAATTATAATCACTTGTACTAGCAGTTGTGACAACATAACATGCAGTGATTGCATTTTTGTGACAACTAGAAGACATGAATTATAATACACAAGTTTCAAAATACTTATTTTTTTTATGACTACCATCTGTCGGTAACTGTAATAAATGCCATACATTATGGTTTTTTATTTAATGTACCAGACCCATCTCTTTACAGATAAGGAAACAGAGAATTGAAAAAAGGTTGACTAGCTTCCTAGATGTGATAGTGTAGTGGTTTCGAGACTGAGTTACAGGGTAAGGTTGCTAGGATTTGAGCTGCACCATTTATCAACTATTTTACTTAAATTCTTTGTGCTTCAAGTTCTTCATCTGTAAAATAAGAGGATTAGTTTAGTTGATAAGTGTGAAGTACAGTACTTTCATAGTGAATGTTCAATAAATGATAGCTCCCACTTTACTTTCAGAGCAAGGACTCATGCACAGTTTCTCTGACTCTAAACCTCATGTTTATTTGCCTTGTTGGCCAATAATAAGGGATTAAAAATTTGAGTCATTAAAATTCTGAGCTGTGACTTTATCCTTTATGAGGTTATGTGGGTTTAAGAAGTTCTGTCAAGGTACTGGATAGGAGAAGAGGTTGGGCGATGGATAATCAATGCTAAAGCAAACCATTCCTTCTCCAAAACTGTACTACGAGGCAGTGGTGTTGGTGCTCTGCATGGTGTGAGGTCTTGAGGTCATTTACTATATATATGATAAGATAAAAGATCAGTTTCTAGATGTTGGTGTCTAGCATTTCCAAAGATTTAGCCTTTTCCTCTTGAATGAGTGATCAAATCCTAACTCATGAAACATATGGTCATACAGATACTTTGGCTGCCATCTAATAATTATCTTCCTACCTTTCTCCTTTGCTGAATAAACTATCCTCCACAATGGGGGTAAAAATACCAGGTCTCTCCTTTCACAGCCTCCCTTGCAGCCTGGTAGCCACATGACCCAGTTCTAGCTTAATGAAATGTAGGAGCAACTTTGCTGGTAGACTTCCAGGGAAGGTTTCTTTCTCTAATTACATGAAAGCCCTCTTCTACCTGTTGCCAGTGTTGCTTCCGGCCTATCAATATCAAGAGGCCTTAATCCTCTTACTGGAGTCCTTTATAAACAGGATTAATAGAGATAAAGAGAAAGAGAGACACGCAAAAGCAAGAAGCTGGAAGCAACAAAACCTGGAAGAGAAGGGAGAGACCAGCATATGTACCATGTGCCTTGTGATATGGCAGAGGAGCCAAGGGGATTGCTGGCATCCAATCTTCGGGAAGAAAGCATTGCCTTGATGACGTCTTGATTTGGACATTTTTCTCAGCTCAAAACTGTAAGCAAATAAATTCCTATTGTTGAAAGCCAACTCAACCCATTTCATGGTATCTGCTTCCAGCAGCCTAGCAAATTAAAATGCTCCCCTACATTCATTCCAGAGGCAACTCCTTTCTTTTCCAATCTCCAAAGCAGATACTTTGGGTGTCATCTAATAATTATCTTCCTACCTTTCTCCTTTGCTGAATAAACTATCCTCCACAATGGGGGTAAAAATACCAGGTCTCTCCTTTCACAGCCTCCCTTGCAGCCTGGTGGCCACATGACCCAGTTCTAGCTAAATGAAATGTAGGAGCAACTTTGCTGGTAGACTTCCAGGAAAGGTTTTTCTCTCTAATTACATAAAAGCCCTCTTCTACCTGTTGCCAGTGTTGCTTCTGGCCTTTCAATATCATTGTTAGAGCACCTAATGCTAGGAACTGAAGTTCTCATATTGTGACTCAATATGACCTAAGAATAAAAAGTCAATATCCTGAGATGACAGAGAGAAAGGGTGCCCTGGGTCTGAGTTTTTTTTTGTTTGTTTTTTTGTTTGTTTTTTTTTTTAATTTGCATATGGACAGGAGGCACCAGGGATCGAACTCCAGACCTCCAGCACGGCAGGTTGGAGCTCTGCCGGCTGAGTCACGGCAGCCGCCCTGGGTCTGAGTTCTTGATGTTGTTGACCTTCTACTAACCCTGGAACAATCTAACCCTAGATTAATGTGTTTGGTAACCTAATGATATTCCCTTACTGTTTTAGTTCTCTAAGTCGGATATTATCTAACATTTTGCCAAAGCCATCCTGATTGATAAAAGACTTCTATAAATACAAGTGGCTCATCCAATCTGTTTCTCCGGCCATAACCTGTTTCTGTATCAGAAAGGCCCAGCCTTAGAAGTAGAAAATAGAAATAGAAAAAATTATGTCTTTCCTCTCTAGGAAGGCCCAGGCTTTAGGAGCACAAAGGTCTGTTTACCTGAGATTAAGGGCTAGACATTCTTTCCAGGGATATGGGGGTTACTTCTTGCTAAAACATGAGCTAAATTCTCTGTTAGTCAAACCGTATTTCTATAAAATACAACAATGCAAGATTTCAATAATGTTATTGTGCTACACTAGACCTCAAAACAAATTCTCCTCTGTTTCTAATTTCATTTTAACAGGGGAAGGTGCTAAGATTGACCACAAGTGCAGCCCAGGGCTTGCTACATAATTTGCAGACAAAATGAAAACATGGGACTCCCTTGTTCAAAAAGTAGCAAAAATGTACCTTTAAAGAAAGGTACAAAAATATATGCTTTTCCCTTTTTTCCACGGTCTCTCTCTCTCTCTCTCAACTTGTTGGAGTTTTTTTATTTGCTATTTAATGCTGTTCTAATTAAAGGAAAATATAGAAATCTTAATTATTAGCACAGATTTTACCACACACTTTCATATCGTGCAATGCCAATTTCAAATGCAAATAAAAGCATTCAACTCATATGCGGAACCACTGAAATTAGACTACTCGTATTTTGTAGCTCATGCATTCATATACATATATATTTCATTCTTACCAGAATAAATGCTGGGAATGCTGCACAACACTAACTGTTTTTACTTCACTTCATCTTCACTTGACATCAAGAAGTTTTGCCTACACTCAGTAGCATTAATCTACCGCTAAGTAAGAAAGGACTGAAAGGAAAAGAACTATGGTTTGCCCAATCTTTCCTTTCCCTTTCTATGTCCTCATTTCAGCTAAGTGGCTGGCTGAAAGTAAAGCCTGTAAGAAAGGACAAGATAGGGTTTGGTCATTTGCTTTTCTTAGAACAGCATCGCCTTCTGTCTGTGTTCTGGTTCAAATAGAATATGCAGCCTCTCTGGGCTGTCAGCTCTCACTCATTATAGACGTGACATGTTTTTCTTGTACTCTCTTTGTGCCTGGCTCAGCTTCCACTCACCTGATTCTGCACTGATGGGGCATCCCAAACATTATATGCAAATGGAGTGGCAAGGATGTGCACATTGTGCCCATCTTCTCTGTTCCATTGTCCCATCGGACTTCAGTTAAAAACACAAGTTCAAACATGAAATTATTAAGAATTATTAAGAATTTCAAGATGGCGGCAGCAGACATTAAACCAAGCTGAGACATTCTGAATGCAGGACACGGTGCAACTGCACAGGTTGCAGGTCCATGCAGCGGGCCCTGCAGGATGCATCTATAAACAAATAAGCACTCCATCATCACTTGAGCACTTATAAACAAACAAGCACTACATCATCACTTGAGCACTTAACAATGTAACCCATCCCTAACCTGTCCCTAAGAAATTATTTATTTATTTTACAAGATCTGAATTAGGAGGAACATCTGGGAGAAGTTTGCTCTGACTCATCTTGTCCCAGCAATAGCCCTGGCCAGAAATATAAAGCTGTTCTTTGGCCTCAAGAAGGCATAAGTTAAGATACCCTAAACATCTATCTAGCCTTCAGTTGCTACTACTTGCTTGAGCCAAAGGAGGTAGCCCCTGTCTCTGGATGTGTCCAAACACAGGCTGGGTGATCATTGTGGGGGACATTGTAGGACAGTACACAGTGCAATAGTCCATCCGCCCAAAGAACTAAGACGTGAACCACAAATAAAAGTCACATATGCAATTTTAAATTTTCTAATAACCACACTAAAAACAGTAAAGAAACAGGTAAACTTAAATTTCATAATATATTTTCTTTACTATAATGAATACTACAGAATACTACCATCTAAACATGTAATTAATATAAAATTATTAATGAGATATTTTACAGTTTTTTCATACTAAAAGTCTTTGAAATCTGGTGTGTCTATTTTACATTTACAGCACATCTCGATTTGGTTACATGTGGCTAGCAGCTACTCTGTTAGATAGTAACACTGCCAACCTAAACATTGGTTGAAGAGGTTGGACAAGTCATCGTTTGGTAGGTCCATTCCAAACCAGAGATGATGTAATTCTATCTGCATAGAGAATGGGTTTATTGCTTTTGTGGTTCTAATTGCATTCATTTAAAGAACAAAGTCTTCATTACACTGATGATGAGTATGTAGTTTCTATTTAACTTCCTAGTGTGAAATATGTATTTAGTGGCTGCAAAGGGATGATGTTAACCAATAGTAACTACCCTTCTCAGCTCCCCCTCCCAAGAAAATTTGTTAGGAGAATCTCCCATTACGTTGTTTATCGGGCAATTCAATGGAGGTATCAAGAGGTCCTGGTTGTGACTCCAGTTCTACCATGAACTTGCAGTATGTTTGTGCATGTGTCAAACTTCTGCTTGGTCTACATGCTATCCCTGTGGATGCCAAGGGAAGAAAAAAATGGAAACTTTTCAAGTGTTATATAAACATAAATGGTCATTATAATTCAGGTTTCTGGTCTTTTCCCAACTCTACTAGATAGAAAAACATTTTTAGATGATCCCCCATTAAAAATCTTTCAGTGGTCATTTCTCCAGGAGGCTGCAGACATTTTTCTGATCAGTATTTGTGTGATGAATTGCCTGCCAGGATTCTTTCAAGCCAATCAAGTTGGCCATTAGAATTCTGCTTGCTCAATTGCTAACCAAATAAATAGAACTGAATCAAGGGCTTTAAACATAAGCTCTAACGCGTTAGAAAGCCTGCTTTAAAAAGTACCATATTCTTTCCCCTTTCTCTCTCCTTGAGACACAAAGTTTTAGTTTCTAAAGTGTTCATGAGGAAACAAAAATGGTTAGTGATTTATAATGTGATCTTATCTCCCTGTATATGGATAAAGGTTTGATTTTTAATTATGAACCAGAAATACTTTCTTCCCTCCCATTCACCTCCAGCATGTGCCCTTGAGGGAAAGTGATTAATTTGTCACTCTAGAATTACAACCTCCCACTCTTATGAGTTTGTGTATGTTGGGGTAGGATGAAGGGAAGGCCAGAGAGAGTCATATATTCCAGTGCTGCCTATTCAAAGAAAACAAATCAATACATAAATTATTTAAACGCAAACAGTTGCCTCTTGCTTTGCACAGCTTCTTTTTTTATGCAGGGGAAGGGTTATGAGATGAGGGTAGTACAAAAGAATTGAAATATCTCTGTGTAGCAGAGATAGTTCTTTATAAACAAAGAAACAAAAATTATGGTTCCCAGGGCTTGAGAAATTTGTGCAGAAATGATGAAAAAGAGGAGATTATGGAAGAGAAAGAGTTCTCAAGGAATAAAATGATTTTGAAAAGACTAGAACTGGGGGAGGAAGATTTCACATTATTTACTTTCTATTACATAGTCCTTCCTTACATGGTGTGATTGGAAGAGGGGTCTCAATCTGCCATCCACGTGCATGAAAATGAAAAAGGAACAATCCCCACCAGGGAAAAATAGTGTTTGAAATGCTATCATTAAGACAAGATGGTCAATCATCTTAGGAGGGGTAAACATTAAGCAGTTTACATGAAGATGTGTGTGATTTAGTTACGATTATCTTTGACAGGTGGAACTGGGTTGAACACCAGACTACTAAATCGAGATAATAAGAAATACCAAGTGGAGGGTAGGGCCAAAAAGGGAAATACGACACCATGGACACTGGATGATCAATAAAATGCAAATTCAGTGAATATAGAGACGCATTGTATCCTATTCACTCTTATACCTCCAGTATCTGGTCAAATGTCTACTATATAGTATCACTCAACAGTATTTGTTTGTTGCTAAATGTCATCAGATTTCTAAAGATGAAATTCCACTTCATCTTTCAAGGCTTAGTTGTTCAGGCCACTCCTGGGAGCCTTTCCAATACCTCTTTCCCTTCACCCTTAGTGCTTCATCCCTGTGAGTCTTATTCACACTATGACTTTAGGCTTATATTCTACTATCACACTACGGTCATTTTATGCCCATCTCCCCTTTGTCAACTCCCTAAGGATAGGAACCATGTCCTTAGTCATCTAGCTCTCCAGAACCCACCAACACAGTAAGCATATGACAGCTCTATGGAGGAGAGCAGAGCAGCTAGGAATATAACTTCCACCTTGCAGGTGGTGACTTAAGTTCCACCAATCACTAGCTAGCTATGTGACCTCAGGCCAGAGACTAACCTCTTGAAGTGTTGGTTTATTCATCCATCCATAACTGTATCTGCCTCATAGGGTTGTTATGAGCACATGAGAAAATATTATTAAACACTTTGTAAAATGTCTGGCATATAGTTAGTGACCAGTAAATGTTAGCCATTATTTTATTATAATTAATAAATTTAAAACTGATGAATCAGAATCCAAGTCAGTTAAAAAGCTAAACAGACATTGTTGGGGGTACATGGGTGGTTCAGTGGTAGTATGCTTGCCTTCCATGCGGTTGTTTCCCAGACCATGCAAACCCCTGCCAAAAAAAAAAAGAGCTAATAGCTGTGTTTCTATACAATTTGTTATGTTAGAGTCAAATCCATCATATTTTCTGTGAACTGATCTCAGCTGGAGCCTGAGGTTGCTAATTCTCAGCAAGGACCCACTCTGACAACCCACTGAGACACCCTTAGGTATGTCACCAGAAAGAAGCCAGCTCAGGCCTTGATCTCAGAGAAGGGCAATGAGCAGCATGGGGAAGGCCATCCAGAACAAACTTCATGTTCTTTATTTTGGCTTAAGATCTGCCTAGATGTTGCTGTTTAATATTATCTTGAGTGCTATGTTAGGTTGTTCTTAACCTTAATCTGAGCCCCCATGGGTGTGAACCCATCATAAATAGGATTTTTTGGCATTATTTTTAGTTAAGGCATGGCCAACTGAATCAGGGTGGGTCTTAATCCATATTACCGGAGGCCATATAAAGAGAACCCAGAAGGCACAAAAGTCAGAATGGAGAGGAAATCCCTTGCATGGGAGGCAGAGATACCAATGAAGGAACCCCAAGAATTGCTAGCAGTCAGCACCAGTACTTACAGACTCCAGGACAAAGGAAGTCTCACCAATATCTTGATTTTGAATTTCTTCTAGCCTCAAAAACAGAAGCCGATAAATTCTTGTTGTTAAGCCAACCCATCATGTGGTATTTGTGATAACAGCTTGACAAACTAAGACAAGTGCCAAAGTTGGCAAGAAAAACCGTAAGCTGCCATCACAGTTGTGCTTCATTTTAAACAGGAAACCTTATTTTTTTGCTATGCAAAAACTTAGCCACTTCTAAGATGGGTGGGCCCTGTTAAGGGGAAGTCTCTTTTACTGAATGCTGCTGTTGGCTTTAGGTGTCTAAGTGAAAGGTGAAGAGTTTAGCTGAACTAAGTGAATCTGCATAATAAAAGGGTGAAGAATTAACGTTTGGGGGAAGTAGCAATCTAGGAAAGAGAGGGGAGCCCCCAGAACCTACACAAGAAGTTATCTCTATTTACGGGTTTCTGAGTCATTTATTTTGGGGTATGTTATTAATCTCCCCTATATATGTACTCTATCAATTCTTCAGTAAAAGTTTCATTGTTCACTATTGCTTGTACGTTTGGATTCTTTTGGGGGGAAATATGAAGAGGTCCAAAGTTCTACAGGTCCAAAGTTCTACACCTAGTGACATAGGACCAAAACAGAAATAGAATACATGGCAAAATGCTAGGGGACCAAAGAGAAACTGACATGTGGGGTACATATTATTGTCTGTCTCTTTGGCATCACTGTTTCTCTTCGTTAGTTTGTCTTATTTTTAGGAAAACAGCTCCCTTAGACTAGAGTCAACATTTTTGTTTTTAATTTCATCCAACATTGAGTTGATACCTGATTTTCATCACAACAAAAATCATAACCCTTAATTTAGCTGCTTAGGAAATGCAGAGTTTCATACATTCAGAGTTTCCTGAATTTTATTAAAGTGAAATTCATCTTGCTGACTGACAGAACACTACCTTGTGGGAAAATTTCATTTATATGTACACTCAGCTGAAGGGCAATTTCATGCAGGGCAGTGGAATCATGGCTGGCCAAATACAGGACCCTGAGAAGGAATGGTGGTGCTTGGTGCTGCACCTCAGAAGGTCAGGTGATTCTTGTTCTTGGAACAATGGCATTGCTGTTCTTGACAAGCAGGTTGCTTGATGATGAACTGATTGGTTAACTTTGAGGGCGTCTTGGTTAAGAAAATGGCATATTTGTTGTTTTCGTTTGCTAAAGCTGCCGGAATGCAAAATACCAGAAATGGATCAGCTTTTATAAAGAGGATTTACTAAGTTACAAGTTCATAGTTGTAAGGCCTTAAAAATATCCACACTAAGGCATCCAGAGAAAGATACCTTGACTCCAAAGAAAGGCCTATATCTATCACATGGGAAGGCACATGGCTGTCATCTGCTGGGCCTTGTTCCCAGTTCCATTACTTCCAGCTTCTGATGGGTCCTGAGTTAGCTGCTCTGGGACAAAACTTTGGGTGTCTTCTCTTAGGTTAGCATCTCATGGAAAGGCACATGGCAATGTCTGCTGGGCTTTGTTTCCTTCTAGCTTCTGTCATTTCTCTCAGCAACTGGCATCTCCTGGGGTTTCTGCATTTCCATATGTCTGTGTCTAACCTTTCTCCAAGCATCTTCAAACATCTGTGTCTCTGTAGGCTCTGAATTGTTTCTCCATGAGCTCTTTTAAGGACTCCAGTAAACTAATCAAGACCCACCTTGAATGGGTGGAGTCACATCTCCAAGGAAGTAAACTAGTCAGAAGGTCCTACTCTACAATATTGAATCAGGATTAGAAGAACAAAGTTTTTCTGGGGTACCTACCAATTTCAAACCAGAACATTGGTGCCTAGCTGTCAATTTAAAAAATGAAGAGGAAGAAAGAAAGAAAACAGCTCATTATGGTACAGTCAAAGCCATCATCTGGAAAAAGGAAGCCTTCCTCTACTCTGCTCAGGGTGGTCTTGTACTCCAACTCAAAGCATCTTACTGTCAAGGTAAATGCTATATCTAGACAACTATTGTGTACTTGGGCGAGATGCTTTTTTTTATTCAATGAATAAAATTGGTATTTTATTCAATATCAATGAATATGGGCATTGGTATTGAAATAATATTCTTTTCCTTCTAGAATACCAATTTGTATTCTTCATTACAGTGCACTTAAAAAGTGCTTGCTAGGACTATAGAGAATAGCAAGAAGGAGATGCAAGCCTTTTCTACTGACTATTTATGAGATAAGATGTTGTTAAACATGTGAAACACTTTAATGCAAAACTCTGATGATGACTTAGGCTGTCTCAGCAAGCAAAACAAACTCTGATGATGACTTAGGCTGTCTCAGCAATCAAAACAAGAGATGATGGAAGATGGCACATGGCGTTGTAACCTTTGAGGGCAGGGATTGGCTTGCTCAATGTACAGCTCCCCAGTGCCTAGCAAATTGCCCAGTATACAGTAGATGTTCAATGAGTGTTTACTGAATAAACTGCTTTAATTAGGAATTTAACAAAGGGAGAAATTTCCTTAATGTCTGGATCTGTTAAAGAATGCCACTTGGAAGAGGTGGGTCTTCAGTGAAAATCTGAGGGATAGACAAGTTTGGAGAGGAAAGTGAGGCGATAAAATCAGTGCTACTAAGATTTTTGGAATATTTATGGCTGAATTTGCTAAGTAGTTGGCAGAATAATCTATCTAGAGAAAAGGAAAAGATGGTGAGGAACAATCTTGGTAAGTTGTTAAGTGGTAATTCATGGAGGATCTTGAATGGTAGCCTTAGTAATGTGGTAATGCCCTGTGACCTAATAGTGTAGCAGAGGTTCCAGTGGACCTTCTAGCATGAGGATCAGATGGCATGAGGAGAGCATCCTTACTCTCCAACCTGACTCCCCAGACTTTATCAGGAGAACTGAGGGACTTTCATGGCAGCTCCTGGGAGCCACATTTAGGAAGAATGAGAGCCACCTTTGGGAATGAGAGAAGTAGAATGTCATGTGGGATCCAAAAGGAGGATGGACAGTAGACACCTGTGGTAGTTTGAAGCTGTATATATCCCAGACAAATGTGTTTTCAAATTTAATCCATCCTTGTGAGTGTGACCCCCTTGTAAGGAGGACCTTTTGATGAGGCTAGTTCAGTTAAGGTGCAGCACATCTCAGTCAGGATGAGCCTTAATCCTATTACTGCAATCTTTATAAGAGAACGAAATTCAAACAGAGAGGGAGAAAAACAAAGGAAGCAACAAGTTGAACTGGAATCCAGAAGAGAACAGAGAGGGCAGGGGAGACCAAGAGATACTGCAATGTACCTTGTCATGTGACAAAGGAACAAAGGGTCAATGGCGGCCAGCCCCAGGAGGCCAGTGCACAGTCTTCAGGGTGAAAGCATGCTTTGATGAAGCCTTGATGATAAGCGTATAAATTCCCATTGTTAACCAGGCCCATTTTATGGTATGTGCTTTGAGCTAGGAAACTGAAACACCCCTCTTGGAGTTCCTAAGCAAGTCAAAAGAGTTTGGAGAAGGCAGATGACTGCAGTTAAACAAGTATGAGCTAAGCGAGTATTAGCCACTAGCTAAACAAGTATAAGCTAAGCAAATGAAACAAGTATAAGCTAATTTATTGTTATATATTGAGGAGACAATTTGGCAATATCTGTGCAAAAAAACAAGTGCACTTTTTTTACTCAGCAAATCCACTTCAAAGAAACTGTCTTACAAGCATACTTGCACAAATGTGCAAAGTTATGTATATGCATGTCCATTTGAAAAGAGGCTTTGGAAACAAACTCAGTGCCCATAATTAGGGAGCTGGTTTATTAAAAAGTTATGGCACAGGCTACACAGGTGGTTCAGCGGTAGAATGTTTGCTTTCCATGTGGGAGACCTGGGTTCAATTCCGGGACGATGCACCTAAAAAAAAAAGTTATGGCACAGCCACACTGTGGAACACCATGCCATTGTCAACGGAATCAGATAAATTTTCATGAACTAAAATGGCACTATGTCCAAGATATATGGTTAAGTGACAAAAGCTAAGAAGGAGAGAGTACACATTATATGATGGTTTTTGTGTGTGTGTAAAAAAATATATCCTTTAAGTTGAATAGAAACTGAGGGGGGAAACATAACAATCTATTAACAGTTTCTTTCTGATGGAACTGGGAAGGGAGTCCTGGAAAAGGGATGAAGGAGACTTTAACATTTTATCTTTTTCTTTTTATCCTATATAATTATTTTCTTTTTAATTTTTTTACCATAAATGTATTTCTTTTATAATAATAAACCAATCGGTGTTTTAAAAAAATGTTTTCCATATTGCCACCACACAAATGCCTGCTTATCCTGTATAAGAAACAGATTCTACATGTGTTTCACAAACACAGTGACCCTGCTCGAAGATTATGGTCCAACTCTCAGCTCCTGCAAAGTTACCCAATCAGTAGATTCTTATAGAAGTGCTTAGCAAGATAATTCTTTCAAGTAAGAGTTTAGGGTGGTTGAGCCACGAGACATGGGAGTGCTCTGGGCTTGAGTAATTATGTTCCTGGCTGCTTTTCCTAAGCCATGTTGCAAAACTCCTACCCATGAGCTGGAGTTTTTGGTCTTAAATTAAATGGCTCAATCAATCAACAAAAATTTAGTAAAGAACTAAGATTCTCCCATATTATGCCATTATGGTGTGGGGTATTCCAAAGCCTCCCTTGAGTTTATAATGTAATTGGGCAAATGAAACTAACATACATGAACATAAATAAGACAGAATGTCTAACCCGACAATTTTTTAAAGCAAACTGGCATCTATGAGAGCTTGCACCCCAGGCTTTTGGATAGGTTCAGTGGCAGCAAATTGCAATATGTATTCTATTAAATGTAAATTCGCCATTTATACCTATAGATGCTAGGTCTATTTTATAAGAGTTGGACTTGGAAGGAGTTCAAGACTATTCATTCAGTTGATAATCAAGATCTCAAGACTATTTTTAAAGAGAAGTCCCTCAAGTGTTTGGAGCAATATTAACATCATTGAAATACATTTATAACGCGTTCCCAAAAGGTGCCTGTGAGCACAGATTCTGACATGAATCAATGTTTGCTCATCTTCTAGAACCAGCCCTTTATCTACTATATTAAATGGCCTCACCAAGGAGTTTTTTCACTGTTTTTTTTGTGAAATACAGTTGTAGAAAGGGGAGGAGGGCTCCTTTCTTATACAGGTGTCAGCTCTGTGAAACCAATGCTGCCAAATATCTCAAACAACCCAATCACAAGAGAGATAAAATGGGCACATTTGTTCTCTGTGATTAAGAAAGTGTCTGGACAGCATAATTATTTTGTCTGTGGGCTTTTAACGAAAGCCCCAGGCCTGAGCATTCTGCACAGTATTATGTGTTCTCAGCCCAGGGACCCAGGAACACACAGTCCCCAAAGTCAAAATTCCAGCAGGACTGATGCCCACTCCATGAAGAGGGGGTCCCTTCTTCTTCTTGCCCAAATGCTTGACCCTGGGAATTCTTGGAGTCACAACAGTGGGGTTTGGAAAGTATTTTATTCAATTTGCAAATCTGTCCAATCAGAGATTGGATGACATTAGCAGCCTGGCATGTAGACAGCTGGAAGAGGGAAGAGGGGAAAAAAACAGCCAACTTCAGGGATGGCTTTCTTTCTCTCTCATTTCTTATTGGCATCAATGATTGAAATTCTCATACATTTTTTATATATTATTAAAATCAGAGGACACAGAACCAAAAGAAGTTGCATAAAACATTAATCATAACAAGAATGCAAAAAAAGCCAAAATATTATTTTCTTGTATTTTCAGTGTTACTTTTACTCTTAGCCACAAAATGAGTTACTCAAGAGGAGACCTTAAGGTAGAAAGAAACAGTGTTGGGGACCTGAGAATCATGAATTCTGGTTCTATCCCCACCTAAATTTTGCTTTGTATGTTTCATTATTCAATTACTCTGGTCCAGAAGTTAGCTAACAGAGGTGAAGCATGTAAATCTGAAATGTTATGAGTAGCTTTTAAATAAGATGCTAGAAAAATATACTGTCTAGAATAATTATTAATATAAGATAGAGTAAAGAAATTGACAAATCATGAAGATTTTAATCAACATCTATAGGAACTTTCACTGATAGATTATATTTTCATATCTAAATAGAACAAAATAAGAAACTTAGAACTTGGCATAAGTAATATAGGGGTGGGGAATAAAATGTCCTTTGATGGAACAGAACCACAAATAATCTCAATCTGCCCTGAAGATCCAAACACTCCAGTCAGTGGACTAAGATGACATGGGATTAAATTCAATGTCAGTGCTTTGTTGAAATTCTCTATTGATGTCCTTTTTGGGGGGGGGGGTTGCTTGGCCAGGAATCAAGCCCAGGTCTCCTGCACGGCGGATGAGCATTCTACCACTGCGCCAGCTGTGCACCCCTTTGTTGCTGTCCTTTTGATACTCTTGCCTTGCCCGGAATATTCTTCCTGTTTTGTCCTCTCTCATCTCCATATATCTTGAAGTGCCTGTCGAAAGGTCACTTTCTCAGCAGAGTTCTTCCCCATTCCTCCAACCGTCCCAGACATCCAGGCCTTTGGGTGTTTTCTCCCATTTGTGGGATGACTGTGTATGTGTGTGTGTGGGGGGGGGGCATGCATGTGTGTGTTTATTTAACAAACGTATGTATTGTGTACTAAACATGAGTCTGAGGACTCTGCGAACGTTAACTCGCTTAATCCTCATAACATCTATATGAGAGTAGATACAGTTATAGCCCCCATTTTACAAATAAGGAGACTGAGGCACAGAGAGATCAAGTATCTATGTCGCAGTTGGTAGGCGATGGAGCCATTTTCCACCCCAGGCAGCCTGGTTCCAGAGCCCCTGATCTTAATCATTACATTATGTTTCTATACTATTCTAAAAAACAAATTGGCATTTTAATTTTTGTTAAAAATAAATATAAATAGTCAAGCTATACAGAGCGATATACTGAAAACGTGAAAATATCATCCCTAATCCTACCACACAGAAAAAAAAACTATTTCCCATAGGAAATTTTCCTATACATATATATATGTATGTGTAAGAGAGACTGGAGGATGATTACATAAAAATAATTTTACAAAAATGTTATGCATGCATATTAATTTAAATAAAACTACTGTATGGTTATATTTGAACTTAACCAAAGAAAATTAAACTGAAATAAAACCTCAAAATGTTTCAATTAACAATCAAATTTCTTCATCTCAGTAAGTTCCTACTTCTTAAATTTGTTCCTAAAGTGAAGAAAAAAAATATGAAATTATATATTTTCTTACATATTTAAAGCTATTGAAATTAGTTTCTATTGAAATTAACACCCTTGCACTTTCATTAATCTTCTCTGATCCCATCATTAAATATTTGCCGATTATCTTATTATTTCAACTCTTAAAGGTTTAGAAATTCACACACTACAACCATATTTCTAACAGCTATTTAATCTTCCTTTGTAAATGAAGGCAATGCTCACTATCAGTCAATTTCTCCATTCCTTAGTTTTTAAATTTTGTATCTTGATTCATCTCATGATTGGCTAGATCTTGTCTATTATTAGTTTTTATTATTGGGTGCTTGCTTTGCTTTGTGTTTAAGCAGACTCGCAGGAGCTGTAATACCTGAGTTCTTACAGTTCAAGGAGATTTATCTGCTGTCCTTCTACTTGAAGGACATCCTTGCTGTTCTGATCCATTGGAATACACTTCCTTTCAAATGTCACCTGTGCTGGTTAGTTCTGTGCATCACCGTTGGTAGACAACTGTACCCAGTTATGCAATCAAATGTGAATCTAGATGTTGCTGGAGGGTATTTTGTTAGATGTGGTTAACAAAATAATCTCCTTTAAGCAAAGGAGATTTCCTCATTAATGTGGGTGGGCCTCATCCAATCCATTGAAAGGGTTTAAAAGCAAGACTGTGGTTGCCCTGAAGAAGAAGTTCTGCCTCCACACTGCAGCATCAACTCCTGCCCGAGAGTTTTCCACCTGTTGAGGACTTCCCAGCCCCCACAATCACGGGCCAATTCCTTGAAATAAATCTTTTCACACGTATGCATGTGTCTGTGTATATACATATATCCTTATCCCACTGATTTTGCTTCTCTGGAGAACCCTGCCTGATACATTACTCTACCATATGTTGGCATTAAATATTGTTTTAGGACAAGTCTGAGGATAACTTGATACTCTCCATTTGTACCTGAATTGCTTTTGGCTTACATAGCCAGTATTCTTTCTTTGCTTTTCAATCAATCTTACTATTGATTACTCTGTATAAATTTTCATGGGATTTGATGTGCAGTATCAATCTGCAGACTCAAAACTTGATTTTAGGTAAGGTTTATTTGTATTGAACACTTTCACATTTTATTTTTCTGTTCTATTATTTAGAAATGAAGATTATGTGTGCATAGATATCCTTTCTCATCCCCATCGATCATCTTTTCTAAAATAATTGTATACAATTGTATTTCATTTTAAAATTTTGTGTGATTTTCTCAAATGTAATTACCATGTCTTTTACTGATTTGCCATATCTTTTCCATTTTATCTTGATTTTTACTGATCCTTTATTTTTGTAAGGTTCTTAATTTTCTATTCCATTCTTTTCTGAGCTTTTTAAAATCTTCCTGTTGTCTTACTGTCTCTTCTTTGAGACGCAGTTATATGTTTCCTACAAATTCTTTTTCTAGAGAGTTTACATTGTCCATAGTACTTAATACATTCCTCTAAAATAGCACTTCATAGACAATTCAGCAATCACTTGCTGAGCAATTATTATTTACTTTATGGCAGACACTAAACATTAGCCTCTGGAAATACAAAGAAGACTAAAACTGTTTTTCCTTTGAAAGAATTCCCAGTCTTCTTCTAGTGACTGGGGGTATTAAAAGCAATAATTTTAAGATACATGTGATCATGAAAGCAAAGAAAGAGCATGCGGGAAAGGGTATGTCAGGGAAAACTTTTCAATCGAGACATCAAAGACAATAGGAATTAGCCTATTGTAATATTAGCCTATTATAGCAGGAAAGGATGGGATGACCAAAGACACAAGACAGGAAAAGCACTTTATGTGGAAAACTTCAACAAGTGTAGTTTGAATTGAGAAATAAATCCATTTAGAGAGCTGATTGCAGATAGTTCTCCTTGGTACATATTTCATCCAATTATGTAATAAACTTGGGGTGTTTTATTACTTAGAATCCTTTTGGGGCAAATAGTATCTTGGTGCCCATTTCAATTTAGACTAGCACGATCTATTAACCCCAAGGCATTTGATGGAACATGAGGAATGGCACATGGCTCGGCATCTGGAATAACTACAATTAAGGATTTGAAGTCCTCTAGGAGTCTCTCTGTCTCTTATCTCTGTTCTTTTCATGCTCCATTCCAAGAAGAACATTTTCTTTTTCCTTCTATCTCACTGGAGACTTGCTGCTTGGATTTTTTCAGGCCCACATGGTAAGCAACAAGGTCACCGACAGATCTCAAGCTTTGCATCTATTGGGCTCAGATCACCACGAACCTCCTGTGCCCAGGAGGCAGGCCCACATTCTATCACCATCGCCAGTTCCGCATCGTGCGGATGACGGTAGGTGACAGGAGGGTCAATTCCAAAAGTGGACTAGGCAGATAATCCCATTGATTTTTACTGCATGTGTAGTTCAGTGGCTGCATATTAATATTATTCATTTGGAGCAGATTTTTAAGTTGTGAGATTGGATATCATGGCATGTTCAATTCTTCTGGGGCATAAAAATAGAGGCTCAGTAAGATTATTGTAACTGTGAGCTTGGAAACAAAGATAGGAGTCCCTTAGAAACCAGAAATAACTACACTGCCTGGTCTGCAGAGATGGGAGGAGAGTTTATAGGCAGTAAAATGTTGCAGAGTCTAAGGGAGTCGTGATGTTAGGGTAGGCTGTTCTGTTTCCAGCACCGTGCTGCATCTACCCTTCATTGTTATATATTTACCATATGCCTTATGGTAAATAGTGACTGCTCAACAAGTGATTGCTAAGTAGACTCTGGGTAACAGAACTGAGGACACTTCTCTAGGCTTGTCCAGGTGGACAGCTCCTGTCTGGGGGAATAGCCTCTGAATCAGCCTCCTCACTTCCCTAGGCCATGGTTCAATTTCACATTTACACCACCCCCCGCCCCGATAGCAACAGCCTCTGCCTTGCTGTCATTATTCCTGTCTAGACTTTTCTTTGCTTCCAGAATCATATTTACAACAAATAATTCTGACCCTATTGCTTGTCCACAACATAAGCATACAAAACCCAGCTCTCTCTATGCCCGATCTAAATCTCTAACCATAGCAATTTGACTTTTAGGCCAACGTAGTTATTCTAAACAATTTTTAATTTTAAAATTATAGAAGAAATAGATGGAAAATGGGAAATTTTATATAAGACATAATACAAAGTGTAAATCTCTCCTATATTTCCCTCAAAATATTATTCCCCTCCCCAGATGTAAGCACCGGTAACGGTTTGGTGTGTATCCTTCCAAACTATCTCTAGGATTTACAAATGCGTATGCATTCATTTGTGTGCATATATATTCATGCAAATATACTTGCGTTTTTGCCAGTAGGATCACATTTTTCAAAGGTGTTGCCTGATGGTCTACATGAGGGGCAATGTCACCTGACTGCCTTACCTGTCACATATTAACAAAGCGATATCAATGTGCATTTTTCTGTATAGCAGCTTATTAGTGAATGGTGAGGAACATGAAGAAAAGTGAAGAATGAATGATACAAGGGAAGAAATGCTGAATTGAGTTTTTCCTTCATCATGCTTTGTGTCCCTGGGAAATCACCGCACTCATCTTCATTTGGAAAATGAATGGCTTGACCTTGATGATGTATTAGATTCCTATATTCCTATGTTTTCTGCTCTGCACCCTTGTGAATAGCTGTCAGTTTTCCAGCGTTTTTGCTGTGACATACCCATGTTCGTTCTCTGCTGTGAAAGTATCTTTCAATATCTATCCAAGTGGCATCGCCAAGCCCCCAACTCCTTCCTCTGTTTCCCTTGGGCTCTACCCAGTATGATATAGTGGCACATGTGGAGCTTTAAAAGAGCACAGGGTGGCACTAGAGCCCATACCCTGAAGATCTGGAAGTGGCGAATTTGGAGTTGGGGCTACACATGTACATTTAGTCAAAGCCCCACAGATGATTTGGATGTGCATGCAGAGCTGAGAATCCCCGCCATAGTGGTTAATGTGACTTGGCTTTGGAGATAATTCCAGCTCTGCCAATTACCCTCTCTGACCTTTAGGTATATCTTCTGAAAACAGGGCTATTAAAGGAGGTAATGTAGATAACTGCATAGATAATATAGTCAATTTAGCACAATGTCTTGCACCAGGTGTAAAGACATTTGGTAGGTTCAATTTTTAATTTTTTATGATCATCATTATAATTATTCGTTTCCAGAGTGGAAGGCATCTCTCAGATGAAAAGGATATTCATCACCAAATATCTTCCAAACTAAAATGTCTTTTTTTTAGAAGGGAAAGGGGAAAGAGAGAGGAGGAAGACATTTCTATAATCCCTTTAATGCTTCCACTAAAAACATCATCCAGCTTTCTTGTTGTAGGGAGAAGGGGAAGAGCTACAAGGGAATGTCTATTACTTACTCAAAGTGCCATCGTTGGATCAGCGGCATGGGCATAACCTGGGAGAAATGCAGAAATTCAGGCCCCACCCAGGTCTACTAAATGCAAAGCTGCAGTTTCTCAGGATTCCCAGATGATTCAGATGCATATCAAAGTCTGAGAAATACTGTTGTAAACTTCTCAGCCTGTTTCTTCTACAGCTGGACGTTTAACAGGGCCTCTACGGGAGAAATTGTGTGTGTGTGTGTGTGTGTGTGTGTGTGTAGGGGGGAAGGTGCTCATAGCTCTTCTACAGATACCTTTCAGAGCAAGGATCTGCATATTTCTCTATGGGGCCAGGCAGAGAGTAAATATTTTGGGATTCAGGCCATTCAGTCTCTGTAACAACTACTCAGCTCTGCTGTTATAGAGTAAAACGACCAGAGACAAAATGTAAATGAATGAGTGTGGTTGTGTTCCAACAGAACTATTTATGACGCTGAAATCTGAATTTCATGTAATTTTCATTTCACAAAATATTATTCTTTTGACTTTTTTCCAACCATTTGAAAACATAAAAGTTTTCATCACTTGTGGGCCATACCAGATTTAGTCCAGGGGCCATAGTTTGTTGACCCCCAAGTTAGACGGGTGTGTAAGTACCGCAGAAATTACTTAAAAGGTTAGAAGGCTTGTTAGAGTCAGGCATAATTTTCTCAATGAACCAAGAGCTTAGCACAGTCCAAAAAAATGCTGCCTCTTTTATACATCAGCTCCCTTGAGCACAGAACCTCTATTTACATCCACCAGGTCTTATTAGGTTTCCCTGCTGAAGCTCAAACAGTCTCGGCTGTCCTCCAGTTGTTTCACACCCTGTATTGTTAAACAGGTATTGATCTGGGGGTTCACACTGTCAACTTGTGAAACTGCTTTGCAGACTCCCTGATTTCTCAGGAATAGCTCTTGCCTCTAAACCAAGGGCCTTCAAATTTATATCAAAATTTTATAAACTTACATCAAAACAAGAAAATGGAAAAATCTCACAGGTTTTGTCAAGTGCTTTGCAGTTCTGTTTACTTTCTGGCTTTGCGTGTACCTAGAAACAGATATGGCATTGTAGGTGAAGGGGACGGTAAAATTGAGAGATGGTTGAAATGGAAGACACTGAATTCCTAATTGCATACTTACTCTGGACAATGCTTGTGAATTCTCACACAGGCACACAGAGCCAAAGAGATTTCGTTCAACTTGTCTAACAACTCTCACGGAATTTTTCAGCAAGTCGCTATGGAACACTGGCTTTCTTTTAAAGCAAATAAAACAAAACAACTTTATTTACCTAGCTCTAAGCCGTATTGGTCTCTCATCTTTAACCTAAATTGGGATTTCATAGATAATGGGCTTCTCATCTGTAAAATGATAATAATATTAATCCCAACCTCAGGATTATAAAGATTATAAGTAAATAATGTATATGTAATTATGAATCTATAATTCATAAGTAACCATTTAGAATAGTTCCTGGCACATTTTTAGCACTGAATAACTTACTAATTATTACTTTTATTGATACATACACATTTGCTGAATTGATATATCATTTCCATTTTATATATGTAATCAGTATGGTCAATTAAAAATTTCTGTCTTTTTTACAATATACTTAATCAACACAGCATGGGTTTCTTGGAGGGTCACCCAGATTTAGATTTAATCCTTTAGAATAAAAAAATAAAATGTTGAGGAGTTTATAATAGGGGAAAATATTTCCTCTAGTCCTACTGCAGGAAATTATATGACAAAGTATAAACTCAGTATGAATTGCGCTTAACCCATGCTCTCTCCAGTTCTTTAGCACTTTACTAATGAAATAATGTTTAAGCAAAAGGTTTGCTATCCTGGCACTCTAGACCGAAGGGTAACACTTTCATGATTTAAAGCGTAGACAAGGGAGGGATCCTCATTAGGCTGCACTGCTCCTTTCAAAACACCCATTTATCCTGCAGAGTGTGTGCAGCCCATTAAGCCTTTACTCTATGACCTCAAAATGCCCTGTGTTTTGCATCCGTGTAAAACAAAATAGATATTTTTAATTTCTCTGTTCTGTTTCTCACTAAAGTTACACTTCTGTAGCACAATCTCCCTTTTCTAATTTGTCATCTAAGCTTCCTGTTAGTTTGTGAACCATGAAAATTTGAACCCTAAGTTAAAAGCAAATAGTTCTGGAGCCCAGGCCTGAAAAACCCAAGTAAAGTGCCTCTGATTGAATGTGTGGGTGTTGTGATGTTTACCAGTAGCTTAGAGCCTTTAAAAAACTGATTTCCGGATTCTCCACTGTGCCTAGACTACTGCAGCTGTGGCCAAGTACTGAATGGTTGAGATATTACTGTGTCCGTCATTTTGAGCACCATTACCATTCTCTTTCTTCTTCCCTCTCTCCCTCCTCCCTTCCTTTCTTCTTCCTCCCTTCCTCTCTCCCTCCTCCCTTCCTCTCTCTCTCTCTCCTCCCTCCCTCTCTCCCTCCTCCCCTCCCTCTGTTCCTCTCTGCCTTTCTTCCTTTTTGTTTTTCCCTTTTGCCAGAGTCAACAATTTTCCTTTATTACAGGAGTTTTAGCTTTAACCAAACAGAACACATCTCTGGGACTGGGACTTGTTGGTAGCAGGAACGACAGCGACTCGTGGGAAGACCGCCACGAGGAGATTGCCTGGAGGCGCTCTGGTGGGCCGAGCTGGTGGGAGGACAGCGCAGGTGGCCTGGGCTCCCTGCCCCAACCCTGTGACAACGTCTGAGCAGAGAGAGAAGCTTCAGACAGAAGCCGAAGGCGTTATTATTGTCAGGGAATACAGGAGCCCCTGGAGCAAGGCCAAGGCAGCTTTGGTGCTCTGATGGCAAGTGTGACACCAGATGATGGCAGGACCTCTCTCCCCGTGCTATGTGGGCCCCAGGGGAAGCGGCACCATGCGGCACCTCGAGGCTGTGGCAGGCAGAGCTTTGCGCCATGGGGTCAGTGGAAGGGGTGACGCCCCATTCATGAGGCTTTGAGGGCAGAAGACGCCAAGGAGGTGCTGAAGCAGGAGAGCAAAGGACATGGGAGGCTCCGAGGGTGGAGGACAGGCACTTCTGGAATGTGGCCCAGATTAGCAGGCTGCAGCTCTGAGGGGGGAGACAGAGTAACAAGCAACGTCAGGTGGGCAAGGGGCTGCAAAGCGAGAGGGCTGTGAACACGGCCCAATTTGAAATCACTGAGCTCAGGTTGTAGTATTAATGATTTGAGACTAATAAAAATCCTCAGTCTTAAATTCTGTTTGGAATAAGGGAGATCGAAGGGAAAAAAACAAGCAAGTGAAAATTCCCCAAAGTCCTAAGTGATATGCTATTTATTGCCCATCTAATTCCAAAAAGAATGCCATTTATTGAAAAGAACTCTGCTTTGGAGCAAACTTCGTCAGTATCTCCGATAATGATGGCTCATTCTTAACATAATTTTTGGAAGGCATTTCTAAATCAAAGGGCAGACCTAGAATACCTAATATCTTTGACTTTTTTTCTATTTACGTTTGTATGAATCTTTAAGGAAACACTGCTAGCAGAGAGTCATGCCGATAAAATGAATATGCATGAAAATACCATGAGACCATTCTGCTGGTAACCCATGCAATGCTGCCTTCAAGGCCATGAGAGGCAGAAAAGGGAGAGCACAAAGAGGCCTGAGACCTCGGAGGGGCTGTCGGGTCCCAGCCAACGAGAGGACAAGAGTCAAGGAGATATGGCAGGTACTGAGCACCTTTCCAAGACTACTGATTTTAATCTCAACAGACACTGCCTCTGGCCCAGGAACCTGAATCTCAGCGAGTTGAATAAACTGGTTGGTATCATCCATCCCGAAAATGCCAGGCCTGAGATTGTGCGAGTCCCTCTAGACCCCACATGCCTTTGCTGATCAGCGGGAAAGGAAGGGGGGACCTTAGCCCAGGGAGCCAGAGAGGGCTGCAGCGGGGGAGGGGATGGGATGGGGGGTGCTGCAGGAAAGTGCTGATTGCTCTGGGTGGTGAGAAAGACGAGTTCTGGGAAACCAGCTGGGCCCAGTATGGTTCTTCAGATTATGAGAGCAGTCAGCCCCTGTCTGAAACCACCCACCCCCCGTCAGAAGAAAACTCCCACCACTCCACTCTTTCAAGGCCACGGTGCATGTTAATCAAGCTAAAATGGCATGGGGCAAGGAGACTGAATTTAGTGTCAGAAGACCTGACATGGGCTTTGGCTTCATAACTTCGTTTTTCTCTTCCGAATGGGGACAAGCCCATCTGTTTTGCAGTCCTCACGGCAGTTTTGTGAGGAGGGCGGGGCAGTCACGGTTATTGCACAGGTTCATTAAATGACATTAATGCAAGTGCTCAGGGAAAGATTAGTGCACCATGGAAAGGTGAAGAAATATCGCTTCAAGAGACGTGCAACCCTCCTCTTCTGACAGAGTTGAGAGTGGCTGTGCCGCACGTGGCTGGATCTCATGCAGCCAGAGACCCCGGCCGCCACCGCTGCGGAAGGAGGGGTCCAGAGATAGATCACCATGGTAAAGCCATCATGGCATGGCACAGTCCTGCAGTTTCTCACTACTTCCTAAAAGCTAACTGCCTTCGGGACTCAACAGTGGCGCCCGAGGTCTCTTCCTCTTTTCTGACACATCTGCCGGGTGGTCTGACAGCGTCCTACATTACCTACATTACCTTCAAGGTCTTTTCTTTCCATCTTAGGTAGACAATTCAAGCTCCACAAGGAATTCAGCTTCTCTCTGTCCAATAACGCTAACAAGGACCAAAACGCCTTGCATTTCAGAATCTGCTCTAACTCGACCCCGAACCAAGGCAGGAATCTCTTTGAAGCAAAAATGTGGTGTGAAAATATTTCACACTAGGTATGCAAATTACCTCCTGTACCTGCATCTGTTCGACACACTGACATTTTCAAATGAGACCCCAAAATAGCATTTAGGATGGATCTTGATAAGAATAAATGAGATGTTTCAAGCTATTAGGAATAGAGGTGAGGTGTTGGACCAGCCTTGGGCAATGTTCCTTTGTCTAGCTCTTCTTTCAATATCCTTCATCCCACTAGAAAACATCTCAGCTCTCTGTTTTGCTTCCAGCTAATTGTTGAACTGATTCCCATCAAGGAGAAAATAGATGACTCTTTCAAGACATTAAAGAAAGAATCTCAAGCCATGGAATTTGGGGCATCAGGATGAGTGGCCAGCTGCAAACACATTTTTGAACGCACAAGACCTCTTGTCATCTGGCCCAGATCACCATTCTCTCCTCTGCCCCAGTTGTCAATGAGCCTGGAGGCTCCAGTCACTCAGCACTGTCCCTTTCTCCCCATGTCCACACTGATTTGTCACCCTCTATCCCTCTGCACATGCTGTACTTCCTGCCTGCCATGCCTTTCTCCCACCACATTATCCATGCTCTCCATCCTTCCAGATCAATTCCTTCTGAGTACCAGAGAACCCAGATCATTCCTTTATTATAGCAACCAATTTTATAATCATACAGGCCCATGAAGGATCCATCCCAGCATCCCCTCCCCCAACAATAAAGTCAGGGTGGATTCATCCTTTTCTCTACTTTCTGGCACAGTGCCTTGTGGAAAAGACACTTACAGTTGAATTTTTAATCTGGAGGAGCTTAAATTATTTTAATTTGACAGGAAGTTTTAACTGTAAAATTGATTTGAAATAGGACAAGGTTTTCCTTTCATACTCTCATCCTCTCTTTCTTGGAGCCAGCCCTCTCCTCGGCAGGGCTCCCTCCTTAACCCCACATATCCTTCACTTTCAGCCAACACTTGCCCTCTTGTTCTCCCTTCCTATCTCCTTGCTGCAGGCTGCTTGTACCTTTGCTCCCAGATGCTCTAGGGATTCGTTCACTTTTCTCTGCCTATAGGGTTCCTTTGGTACAAAAGTTTGAGAAGCACTAACTGATGCTTTTGCCCTTGTGACCCTTGAGGGCTCATTTGTCACTTGCGTTAACCAAATTGTAAATAAAAATGGCATTTTATAGTGACTACATGCATCAACATTGAGAGCTTTCTTTAGCAACAACAAAAATCCCTTTAGAAGGTGAAGAATCTGAAACCCCCCTCACCAACTCCAAGTACCACATCGTTGCCTGGAAGGAATGTCTAATTCACTCAAAATAGCTGAGCATCATAAGACAGTAATCTCAGCTTAAATTCTTGCCATGAAGTATCTAAATGCACAGGACTTATTTAAGAATTTGGCATAAAGGCATATTTTGAGAGAACTCAAGATTAGGAAAGATGATTTAGTGCATCAGCTGCTGATGGTTAAATGCCTTTTGTTACTTATTTCTGGATGAACACATTTTTCCTGATACAAGAGTGCAGAGAAGCCCACGCACAGCAGTGATTGCTTGGAAAAAGGCTACTGGCTAAAGCCCATTAAGTGGAATTAGTTTCAATCCAAACAAAAATAAGTAAAGCCATTCGAATTGGGAAAGAATGCAAACTAATCACACAAAAAAATTACTGGATGTCTGCTTTCTGCAAAGGAGAGTGACTTTATCAAAGAAACAGTAAACCCACATTAATGGAGATGAAAGTTCAGTTAGGGAGACATTTCCTCAAACTTCGTACCATGAGTTTGTTTTTAAAATCCTACTCACAAACATCCTCCAGGCGTCTGCTCAAACCATTATAATCCCCTGCAATTCAACACCTGCCCTTCCCCTGCATGGATTCATTGACTCCTTCTCCTGGGTATCTGTCACACTTTGCTTTAACCATCCTGGCATATTTATTTTTGGCTGCCTATCATCAAGTTGTTGGCTGAATGTCTCTTACATATATTTTGTGCAATGCTTTAGAGCAACAACCATATCTTATTTATCAATCTATTCCCGGACTTTCTTATAACAGCTTCTTTATATTTGTGGTCTTAATGAATGACAAATGTGAAAACTTAACCAACAGTAAAAGCAGAGTGTCTGTTTCTGCACTACCCATTAAGTGCCAACTAAGAAGTGCAGACAACCAGGATTGGGGAAGTTCAAGAAGAAACAAGGCAGATTCAGCCAGAAGCCAGGGATGTTTTATGAAAAAGATGGAATTTACTCTGGGAATCTAGGCCAAAAGAAAAAAGTTCGTAGCAGAGATTGCTGATAATCATTATGACCCATTCTCCTCTTCTTTTTTTCTGGTAACAGAACACATGCCTCTCAATGCCGGGTTTTGATCAGGTATGATTGCTCAGCTAAAAATGGTATTTCCTGAGTCTTCTTACAAGTAGGTGAGACCATGCAATTTAGGTTTTAGTCAATGTGATATGAGCAGAATTAACGTGTAGAGTTTCTGCTTCATGTTTTTGAAAATAAACTTGCTTACCCTCCGATGCTCTCTTTTGCCCTTTCCAGGCCAATTGGAGTTTGAATTGGCAGCCATGCACCTTTGTCCATATGAAGGAAGCTGGAGCTGCCCCATTAGCCAGGACTCCCGTAAGGATTAAATGAGAAATATACCACTGTCCTCATTAAGTGACCATGTTCTGTCTCTCTATTAGGACATTGAAGTCTTTACTCTAAATAATTCAAGGAGAAAGTTTTTTTCAAGCAATAACACTAGTGTAAAAAAAGGCAAGAAGAGAAAATTGTACAGTAAATAGGAGAAGTTTTAAGTAATAAATCCATAGCTTTTTTAAAATTAAGGGTTTGTGTTATAGATTAAGTAAGGAAAGCTAAAAGAGCTTTGATGGCAGCTTAGGACCAAACATTTAACCCATAGGAAAGAGACCATCATTAAAATCCCTGAGTAAATGGTGAAAATATTGTTCCAGGAAAGTTAAACTGTTAGTGGGTGTGCTAGATGGAATTAATGGTAAGGTGGAAATCTGAGAGTTGATGAGGCCCATACTAGCGTGGCTAATTTGGTTCATGCTGTTCATAATCTAGGGTTAACTCCAGGGTCAGACCTAGCAGTCCATCAATATTGAAGACAGGAAGAGTATTGCAGACGTTCAGAGATAGAGCAGAGGAACAGGCAATGACCGTGGCCAAGACATCAAGTAGATTTCAAAGGTCAACGCAGACAAGGTTCAGAATCCAGCAAGTGAGAGAGTAAATAACGATAAGATGAAAAGGCAGGAGCTTCTGGTCCTTCCCTTGCTTTATGCTTCTGGACCAGAGCCCTCAGGCAGGTATAGTCAAATGAAGAGACAGCAGCCTCCATCTACACCACATTTACTGCAAGTATGCTAGATGCTAGGATTCCAGGGAGTTCTCACAAGTCATGATCTGTCAGGAGCATGAAAATTATGAAGAAGCTCCTCTGAAGACAAGTCCAAGCTCCCTGATCACTTTTAGCGCAGCAGCTCTAGAGACTAGCAGGTGGTAGGACTTCAGTGAGTGTTTACGAATGACAAAACAAACGAAAACTTAGAGCCCTGGGATGGAAACAGAGACTCTCTACTTCAACATCTAGAAAGCATGTCTCAACCATAGGCAGAGGTTTTGCCCTAAGTGTATTCTATAGCAGCCTATGTATCCTTACCTCACCTTTATGGTTTTTCCACTCAGCATCTGAGCTCGCTGGGTGACTTTACTCAGGGTAAGAAGTTAATTTTTAACACTTCCACCTACACCCACTCTCAATTCCTACCTGCTTGTGACATTTAAAGAAGCTGTATAGGGAGATATTATAAAGTGTTCTAAACATAGCTTTATTTTGCAGAACAGGAAACCTAAGTAGTCTCTCTCCTTTCTCCACACCTTCATTTTCATCTATCCTACAAGGATTAATCTAAGTATCTCCTTCCCATCAAATACTCCCCTGCCCACTTTGATCCACGCTGAATCTCTTCGTTCTTTTGCAAATTTCTTTCAGTCACCAGGAGGACTGTTAGATCCTTCCTTTCTGGGGGTGTCACGACCTAGCAGGTCATGCTCTGTGTACTGCTTCTCTGTACTTTTCCCGGTTTATTCCTTTTATAATGTAAACTCAGTGAAGGAAGAGACTATGCTTTACTACTGTTTATCTCCCTTTCAACTCTATGAATTATACCTTGCACATAGTGGGTCTTCACTAAATGCCAATTAAAATGATTTGTCGCCTTAAATGAAACCAAAGTCTTCATAGGTACCTGTCATCTCTTGTACCTTTTGTAAATCATGACACACAGCCATCAGTTATGGCACATAATTGATGCTTTATGTGTAAACATGTGAAATAGGAGCCAGTAGAACTGGGTTCTAGTCTTGTGCTGCCACTAACTAGCTATGTGGCCATGAACAAGTCACTTCCCCTGCTTGGGTCTCCATTTGTAAAGGGTGGTGTTGAACAAGAGAGCTCTGATGTGCCTCTCACTCTTAGCTTTGTCCAAGTCATTGTACATAAGCTACCAGGATACCTAAATTTTATTTCTGACCTACAAACTTCAGCCTCTATCTCAAGATTTATTCAAACTGCTTAGGTGACAATTCGATCAGAGCCATCCCTGAAGAAATGTGTTGTATATCTTTCTGATCACCATCTCCAATTTTAGTTGATGAATTGGTTCACCTTTGGGCTGGAATCCAGTGCACATTTGATTGCAGCCAAGGATTATGATTGTTAGGCGGAGGCATCTCTGTGAGTAATGAGGGATGTCAAAGAAGAGACAGGATCAGGCAATTCATAGGATTCATGGAACTGAGGTGGCCTATTATTTGATGCATTATAGCAGAGGTTTTCCAGTGACTCAGGGAGGACTCTATATTACCCTGAAAGTGTGTGCGTCTCTATATGGGCCTGGGCTTGTGTGTTTGTGTGAGTAGGCCCATGTAAGAGCATATGTGCATGTTTAAGTAAATTTTAAGAGGTATCTGTGACCCAGAAAAGATTCTAAGCCACTGCCATAATGGAATATGTCATTTTTCTCTGAATCAATAGTTTACAGTCACAGGTATGTTTTCTTTAAAGTTTTAATCTTGGGTTTTTCATAATTTCCCCTAATAAGCATTGAGTGAGCACTGATGAGGTAAGCAGAGTTTTACACACTATAAGGCACACAAAGAAATATCTTTCCTAAAATTTGGAGAAATTAACACTTATTTAACCTCCAATATGGGCCCAGCACTCTGTTTAAAATAATTTACAAATCTCAAATCTTTTTAAAGGATTTCTTTAAACACTTTTGCTATCCTTTCGGTGTGGGTAATGCTGTACCCATTTTATAGTTGAGGGAACTAAAATCTGGGTGTGTTTTGTCCAGAGTCATACAGTCAATGAGTTGGAGACCTAGGATTTGAGCGCAGATTGTCTGCCTGATTCCAAACCTTCTTGTCCTTCTACCTTGCCACCCTAAGGAATTAGACTCAGTCCAAGTATAGGAGTGTTGGCCAGACCAGGACACCATAAGGAGTTATGAGAATGGGCGTTCAACTTGATGTGAGGTAGTCAAAATAAGTTTTATGGAAGAGAAGATACTTAAGCTTCTTCATAAAGGATTTGGGACATATGGGACAATCAGCTTAAGTGGTTTAAAGAGGACAACCTGTGTTTGGGGTAAAACATGTACACATACACACAGAGCTAAGAAATTGGCGGTTATAAATAAGTCCACTATTATATGGCTTAATTCATTCTTTTCATAAAGCCATGTTCAGTTAGGGCTATCCAACAAACTATTCTAAACCTAAACAGATATGATATCAGGTCTCATAAAAACACTCAGCATAGCACATTCTCCAAGGGCAGAACTATAGCTATCTAATATTACCAAAAACTTTAATAAAAGTGTTCCAACCCTTCAGTCTTCTTGGCACGAGGGAGCAGCCCCAAATCAAGACTCGTGGCTTTTCAGACTTGAGGGTATTGCACATTGGATTTGGTAATAGTGTTTCATCATGCAGATGCTACTTGCTTATTATATTAAGGTCCCAGTAGCCTTTCTTCATCATTTCACTATGAAATACAAAGGCCAAGTGTCAACATTTGATAGCAGCCGTGAAACTTGGGCTGTAAATTTCTTAATCCCACTTCTTCTGAGTGAGGCAAAACTTTTTCACACTGGGACTTGCAACTGAAGAGGATGGGATGGATCTAGATGTGTGAACCTTTGGAAGGTGAGGGTGTGCAGTTTGCAGACATCCCAAAACAGATTGGGAAGGAGCAGAGGAAAAGCTAAGCCAGAGAGAAATGATCAGTTCTATGTAGCTCTAATCAGAGAAGAGTTCCCTCTTCTAGGTAGTGTCAGATAGCATTACCAGAAGGAAAGGGGAGGTGCCCAAGTGGAAGTATTGGGCATCCCCAAATCAAGAGTTCAGCAAAGGTCAGAGTCTTGCCCAGTTGATAGAATTTTGAGAGGCAGGAGAAGGACAGCACGTTGATCTAGTTAAGGCAAGGTAGCTAAGGCAAGGTTGGGGGATATGGTGGCTGGCAGATTGATGGTCTCTACATACTGTGATCCTTGCTCTGCTCTCTCATCAGGCATTTTCTGGCAATGATAGGAAAGGTAATGGGACTTATACCAGGCAAATTTTACTAAACCTCATTCAAATTCTACATTGTGCAACATTGCTACCACCTCCACATCCATTTTATTTAGAACAAATCTTGATAGAATAAGCATCGAGTAGGCTTGAAAAGATAAAAATTTTGATAGTATAAGAGATGTTGGCAAACGTGTGGAAATAGGTATCCCTGTCACTGTTGGTGGGAATGCAAACTGATGCAACCTCTTGGGAGGAAAAAGTAGCGATCAGTAACAAAATTTAACCCAGCAATTCCACTTCTAGGAATTTTTCCAGCAGATATGCTCACACAAATTTGCAAAGATATATGATCCAAGGTTTTCATTACAACATTGCTTAATGACTAGAAAATCCATTAAAATGAGGCCAGGTTAAATAAATGATATGGTCATAATATGTGCGCAAGTGTGTGTGTGCATGTCTGTGTGTATGTGTGCTTGTGTGCACAAGTGTGTGTGTGCATGTGTGCTTGTGTGCACAAGTGTGTGTGTGCATGTCTGTGTGTATGTGTGCTTGTGTGCACAAGTGTGTGTGTGCATGTCTGTGTGCATGTGTGCTTGTAGATCCGTAAAAAGATCTGAAAGGATGAAAAAGAAAGTCCAAGGCCACGCTGAACAGAAGGCCTAAAATCTGGGGCAAAGTCTTGTTTTTCTTTGTTTATTCTCTAGCATTGTTTATATTTTTTAAAACCATGTGCTTATTGTACTTTTTCAGTATTTAGAAATCTAATAGAAAGGTAGTTTTGAAAAAGCAGGCACGTTACAACAGAGCCAGAAAGTAAGCCGCATGCTTCTGGTGGTGATGGCGGTGGTGGCAGAGGCACTCTTTCTTTTGATACTTCTGGAATCAGATAGAATTGGTTTAAAACTCAGTTTCACCGATTATTAGTTATGTGATCTTGTGCAAACGGCTAAATTGCCCTGAGTCATAGTACCCTAAACAAACAAGCAAACAAAAACAAATCAAAACAAAAATGATAATATTTTTTCCTTCATTGTCATTCCTCCTTTACCCCACAAATAACTGCACAGACACCAATTGATCGGGGGTGATTAATATGTCTTTTCCCGAAGGCAGGAACGCTCTATCATACCTGCCTATTTCCTGGCCTTGACAATGGAAAAAATGAATGATAAAGGAAGAACGAATGAAGATATACCAGAGATTGTTCTATTTCTCTTTCTAGTCCATGCTGTCCATCTGTCTCCCTCAGGTGCACACACGCGCACACAAGCACACATACACAGATATACACAACCACACATGTACACATAGAAACACAGAGACACATGCAACATTTGTGGACGTGCTCTCCCCCCACTCTAAGGAATACCATATTTCTTTTAGTGACTCTCTCTTTTTTTGGGCAATTTTGTTCCTAGCATTTATATCTCTTTTGGCAGTTCCCTGAAGGAGAAGGAAGTACGCATTCTGTTGCCAGGCAACGAGTCTCTCCAGAACGCACGTTGCCTTTCTTAGATGGAGGAGAGTGTGTTTAATTTTTGCAACTGAGGCTTGAGTTCAGTCCTTGAAAGGTCACTCTGATAAATTCAGGGTGATGACGAGATATCTCCCTGTAAATCACAAATCCAATCTTTCCCTTAGTCCCCAGACCTAGGTCTGGGAACTTGCAGCCAAGTTGCCACTGTTCAAGGTCCCCCCACTCCTACCCTAAGGAAGATATTCCTGCTTACAAATGGCAACGGGCCCAGCAAGCTGTCAAATAAAAGAAACAAGTCTGGACTTGATGTGAAGACAGTTTATTGGAAAGGATCATTGCAAAGGGGGTATTGCAATAGAGTGGGGGACTATCGCAATAAGGAGACCACTCTGGCCATAAGCTCTGCAAGAGTCTCAAGAGTTAGGCAAAAAGGTATTTTCTTTTATAGAAAGGCTAGAACTGGGTGTAGGGAAGTGAGATGCAAGGATGAAAATATGATCAGAGAATGTTTTATGCGGAAGCCAACCTATTTTCTGGGAGGTGCCCTTAAAGTTAAGGATTGTGGAGGAGAGAGAGAAGCTTAATAAACATCTGGTTAGCAAACATTTTGTTCCAATGAATTAGTAGGGACAAGCAGTTCAACTAATTATTTATGAGGCAAATGATGGAAATGTGTCAGGTCAGTGTCTGGCCTTAACGGGGTAAGTAAGGAGGCGTGGAAACTCATCTGGGGGACGGGTGCACATCTTTGCCATATACCCTTTTCTGGAATACAAAGGGTAGGTAAATTTCTCAACTTTTGCTGTTTTCCAGGATCACAAGGATCAGGTAAAATTTTAACATTGTCAAGAGCTTTCCAAAGGCAGACTTTTCTTAGCCTGAGAGTTTGGAGCAAGTAGATAAAACAAGATGATTAGGTAACATACATAAGGGAAAATTCCTAGTAATAAGATAATATAAATAGATATTTTGGGGAGGTGGGGAGTATTGCAGGGAGGGAAACTATTCCCTACAGATAAGAATGGGACAATGTAGTCAGATGTCATCTACTCCACATTGTTTCATTTAGTCATAACTCACATAGGCTATAAATGCAAAATATTAAAGCACTTTTTTTTTTACCCTTTATTAGATTATACAAGAGGCTGATAAAAAGTATGTTTCAAGCTCCTTAAAGGATCACAGATCTGTTCCCTTCCCTGAGATTTTATGCTCCAGTAGGGAAACAGTATAGTTTCAACTTTCTATCTTATCGTATTTCCATATGGGCTTTATTGTCCAGACCCACCAGAGGAGGTCACTGCCTCTATTTATGTCATTCTTCCAGGTTGAGCTTACCTGCCACCTCCTCCAAGAAGCCCTCCCCAATTCTCCACATTGTACTCCTACATATCTTGTTCCTTTATGAGACCATTTGGTTCACTCCAACTGCCAGTAGAGTAAGTTGGTTAAAAAATCAGACTAGTTTGTAAATAATCTAAGGGCAGGGATTGAGTTTTGTTCATTCCCATATCTCCACCAAATCCAGTATATAAAGGAGTGTTTCATAAGTGCTGTCATCAACGAGTGTAATGAGCTACGTGATGTCACACATGGTTTAACACGTGATGTCACAATCTTCTGATAGTATGGAACATAACCTCTTTTTACAGTGTGGAAAGTCCAGCGGCACTAAAACATATAGCAAGACATTCAAGCGTCTCTTAAGAAAGATTTAAATGTTTAATGTATCTTCTTCCAATCCTTTGAAATTGATAACTCACACAGAGTCAAAAAAAAAGCAAATAACTCCTAGTTAAGAAACATATTCAGGCAGCCAAAACTTCCAAAATTAAAAGCATATTGAGTGATGGGTAAAAGAAAAAAGAATAGTAGCTACATTATAATAACCCTGACAAGCAGTTTTATTTTTACCTTGTCCATCAAGGATGGAAAAAAAAAAAAAATCCCCTCCTGGAAATATAAAATCTTCATTATGGTTCTCTAAGTAGGAGAGTTTAGCGCCACCTATGACAGATCGCTTAGCAGTGCTGCTGTCTCCCTTTTCTCTCCTGGCCTGGGAATCCCTTTAATCCTTTACTGGGATTGGAACATTTGCATTTTGGGGGAATAGTATTTTCTTAGCTTTTTGTTTTTAAAGATATTAACAGAATAGAGCAATGAATGGATTCTGAGTTTTCAAACTCTGACAAATGGAAAGGGTGAAGTGAGGGGCTCACAAGCTATCGGCCTTGGTATAAAAACCAGAAATCCCCTAGTAAATCCTCCCTTGTCCTGGTAACAGGAAGAGGAGTGGCTCGGAAGAGGGAGAAGCAGGCAGTAACTCCTGACAGCTTTCAGGACCTGGTGCAAAAGAGAAAGGACATTCAAAAGCAAAAACAAGCAAACAAAAAAAACATTTTCAGGGAAGCAATAGCACATTGTCACCCTTTTTCTTCTCTTTATTTTCTTCTGGTTGGAGCAAAACTCCATCACAGTACTGGTAAAAGGTATTGAAAAGGTTTTGTGAGGGCTAATTAGCAGAAGTTCTTTTTTGATAACCCTTAAAAGCTTGCTAATTAGTTGTGTTAAATGTTTTCAAATGAAAGAAACAAACTAAATGCATCTAAAGTGCAACTGTAGAAGAACTCACCAAGAGATGGGAATCAATCACTCTGTAGTGCTACAGAAGGAAATTTTAATTAGCTGCCAGCCCAAGTGAGGATAAGAAAACACAGGAGCATAAAATAGGGCATAGGGATCAGCATGTCATAACTTGCCCATACCAACGCTCTCTTTTGTCTCGTTCATTCTTGTATGGCGTGGGTTGGGAAGGAGGCTGTGTGGCATGGCCAAGTTGAGTCTGGGTCTGGCCTCAAGCCTGCTGAATGACCTGGGACAAATCACTTACATTTTCTAGGCCTGGGTTTCCTTATCAGTCAGACCAACTGATTGCAAAAACATCTTTCTTCCTGGTCTAAATTCTCTAACTCTGACGTTGTTCTCAACATCTGTGGATTCTGGCAACACCACAACCTTTCTGACCGTCTGTCTCTTTCCTCCTGGGTGGAAGGAGGATTAGGGAAGTTGGACGTCATCATTTCTCACGTCTTTCCAGCTCTGCGTTGCAACGATTCTTGTCACCCGGAGATAACAGAATGAAAAGAACTCATTTTTGAATGGACCACTCCACGTAAATCAGAATGGAGCCAAAAAGCATACTATGTGCCCCCTCTATCCTCAGACCCTGGGAAAGTAAGGGTTAAGTTGTTCAGAAGGAAATTTGTCATCAGCAAAGCATACCAAGCCACAGCATCGTCCATTTCTCCAATTCCTCCTGTCAGATTATATTTACAAAACTGAGAAAGACAAATAGAGCAGCGATCCCTCTTACCCTGTGTGAGCACGTGTCTAGAAATCTGAGTAATGGAAAGCTGATATTTCAAATGCCATTTCATGGATGGCTGTCTAACGCCCAGCTCTCCACTGGGGATTTCTTAGAGCCCGCATGTGCAACCAACTCAGCCCAACGCTAGATGTCAGCAGATATGGCTAGAAACAGAGCTTCCACTCAGCAATTTGAAAATCAGGGGAAGTAATTCCCATCTACCGCACAGTTTATTCCTGCAAATCTGTCAGATCTATTATTCAGTTTCCCAGTAGCAATAAATCTTTTTGAACTTAAGTGTCAAATGTTCTTAGAAATTATGGTTTCTAATAGATCTTTGGATAATGTCTTGTGAAGTCATCCTTATGGTTTCCAGATGATAACATTTTTTAGACATTTTAATGAGTTGTTAGGTCACAAAGAATACCTGTCTCATGTTTTCTTGTGAATGTTAATTGCCAAAGCTTATCTTTCGTCTCTGGATATATGTATTGATCCATTTATATAGGCAAATAACTAAAGATGCATATATCAGTAACATAATGGACCTGGTTGCCTGGCATAGTGGGTAGAGCACTGGACTAGGAGTCAAGAGACGAGTCAGAAATATGCAGAGCTGCTCACATCAAGTCATTCCATCATTCCAGGCCTCAGTTTTTATCACTGTAGAGTTAAGGGGTGAGGTTACCACCCTCAACTAAACTCTCTTCCAGCTCTTAACAGTTCCTAATTCTTTATTTCTTCCAAGAACAGTATCCAACTCCCTTAGACAAAGAAAACAATAGAGATCAGAAGTGTTTATCTGGGTGACTTAATGACTTCTTTTTGTTACTTCTGACAACTCCCTGTGGAAGAGAAGTTGAAACTCTGTTGTCAAGGGTCAGGAGGAGGTCTTTAGGTGCTGCTCTAATTTTGTGACTATACCCCTTGTTTACTGATTACTCAAATCCTTTCAACTAAGCTCAACAATCGTTCAAGATGCCTGAATTAATCCCTGGACAGATGTCTGGTTTTCTTTGCGTATGTGGCCACGTCGTGATGGCACGTTCGTATGGATGTCACATAGAAGGCCAGACAGAGATGAAGGCTCAAATGTGTATGTTTTTAAACAACTACCACAATGAAAAAGAGTAATTGTTTATAGTCATAGTGCTTTTCTGGGGACTAGCAAGATACTTCAGAGTAATAAATGCTTTTTCTGGTAACAGGACCTAACTGTGGGCTGTTGGCATTTTTGGCAAGGAAAGAGGAGAGGAGCGCTGAGATAAACAGCAGGTTAATTCTTTTGTTTAGTTGTCAACGAAGTAATTACCTTTCAGTTTTCCAGATACCTGCAAGTAAAAAAAAAAAAAATCAAATTGTTTAAACTACCCACAGAAATAGACGCAGTGGAATCCTAGGCCCTAGAAATAGATCAGGATGGGCAGATGCACAGGGTATCAAGAAAACCCTGCCCTGCTTCCCCCTACCACTGCTGCTATGCAGACAGAATTCCCAGCCCTGGAGAGACAGCCCTCTACATTCACCCTGTTGTTTCCACATTCAAAATGTAAATACCCCCAGAAGAGGTTGCAGGGAAGATGACATCTATTAGCCTCTTAATGTGAGTTGCTTTATGGTGTAGGATTTCTCTGAAGCATCTAGCAGATTGAAGGCCTCAGGAAATGGGAATTGTGAGTGGGGCAGAGGGTAAGGGAGGAGTGCTGCTTGCCCACAGATGAAATCACATCCACTATATTCCTATTTCCTTCATTCTACCAGGCTTCCAGACCCTCCACCATCCTCTACAGCTGTGCACCAGTTAGTCATTGTACCTCTCAAACCATGTTTTGCAGACCTGGGCATGAGTGGAGAATCCATCGAGGCTGAGATGACAGGGAATGTGTGCGGACACCAAAGCCCCCGTGGGAAGAAGAGAAGCTAAGAGGAGAATTTCACCCTGGCCCTATTTCCCCTATATTGGGCAGGGTTTTTAGCTGCAACTACCAGTATCGATTTTGCTTATTTAAACAGAGAAATGATTGATTGTGAGGATATCCTGGAACTTTAGAGTTGATAGGAAGGTTTGGCAACAAAGCAGAAATCCAAACTGGCAAAGGCTAGCCAAGACCATACTACAGGAAGAATGTGCTTGGGCCTCTGGACA